>JASDQU010306862.1:40358-53180 GCA_032191745.1 Picea mariana | reverse complement strand
AGAAAGGAAGGGATCAGAATGCCCTGTTCTCTGTAAACCTCAACCTCACAAGTGTGCTAAAACAGAAATAAGGCTCAAGGCTCCTACTTAGAAAGGAAGGAACTAGGTGGCTTTGTTCTCTGTTAGATAGAGTTAATTGTTTTCTGCATCACTGTTTTCATGAAAGAGTGTTAGTACTGAAGTCTCTGTTTGAGAGTAAGGGTCCTGTTCTCTGATTGCACAATAGTTGTTCTTTCCCGTTGAAAGTGTTATTTTAATGTAATCCAGGATTCTTAGATTAATCTTAAAAAGATCTGCAATAGGGAAGATACTTGCCTGTGATTTAATTCAGAACTTTAGCAAGTGTGATTAGTATAAGTTTCTTTACTACAACACTAAGCTGCTTTTGGAATTGAGCATATATAGTGCATGGCTATCTTTGAAATAAAAGACTTCCCTGGGTTGATAATTTATGTATCACTTGATTGTTTGAATCAATTAAGCAATTATAGTGACCAACAGTGGGGTTGTTATCTCATTCGTTTTTAATCTTCCCCTGGGTTTTCACATGCATTTGCATGTCCCAGCCTTTAAGAATACTCTCCTCCTCGGGCTTACACTGCAGATCTTCATGGAGCCATGATTTTCTATGGACTGTTTCATGGATAAGCCTCTTAACCCTCTCCCATGTAATGGTGGTAGGGGATGGTTTAGAGTTGAAGATTCTCTTGTTTCTTTCTTTCCAGATTGCCCATAATGTGAAGCCCGGGAGAAGCTGCCAGATGTGCTGGACAATTGGATTTTGGAAGGAAATTGTTTCCCAATTATCTAGGGTATCCCTGATACTACCTCGATTTCGCTGGGAGTGTCACATGGCTTGGGCTCCCCAATCCAATATCTATTGACTGTAATGGTAGTTGTTGAGGAGATGTTCGATGGTTTCCTCTCTTTGTTGGCAAAGGGTACATCTGGAGGGGCCTGTAAATCCTTTCTTTAGAAGATTTTCCTAGGTGAGGATATGGTTTTGTACTGTGAGCCAAAGAAAAAAGGAGACCTTGGGCTAGAGTATTGATTGCCAGACTTTGCTCCAGATGGTTTCGGGAATTTGGATTTAGTAGTTTCCCTATAGGTAGTATGCCTCACTGACCGAGAAGATGCCTGAAGTGGAGTGGCCCCATCAAAGTATGTCCAGTCCTTTGATTGGAACTTTCCTGTGTACCATATAGTTCTGCCACAGTAGAAGGTCGATATCCTCCATGATTTGTAACTTTGTTCGACTTGTTTTCCACTGTCTCCAAGGTTGTCTTCTATGAGTTGGGATCCAAAAGTCGTTAAAATATTTGAAGATGTTCTGCTGTAACTGATTTTTGAGAGGGTTGAAGCTTTCTAGGTCACTAAGAGTGGGTAGTTGTTACCAAGAGTCCTGCTAGAAGAGTGCGCTTTCGCCATTTCTCACTTCCGAGAAAGCATGCTTCTGAATCAGGGGGCAATTTTGCCAGGTGGTGTTCCATATGTTGGATCCTTGTATCTGTTCATTGAATCTGATTAGTTGGTTAGGCTGTGTGTTCGGGGCGTACTTTTGCATCCAGATCTATGCCCAGAGCTCTTTCGGATGTTGCAGCCACCTCCACCACATCTTGGCTCCCATGCCCTGGTTAATCTTTCCCGGATCCCGAATTCCCAACCCTTCGAACTTTTTGGGTTTTCAAAGTTTGTCCCATCCAACTAAAGCCCACTTCTTGTTATTTTGGTGTCCCTGCCATAGGAAGTTTCTTTGGAGACTCCTGATGGCCTTGATGACCGAGATGGGCGCTGCTAGAGCAGTAAAGAGATAAGTTGGCAAAGCTTGCAGGACTGACTTGAGCAGGACCAGTCTGGCAGCAATGTTCAGAGGTCTGAAGGTCCAGTTGTTCAACCTGTTGGCAATAGATAAGAGCAGGCTATCCCATGAAATGGATCGCGCTGAATCTCCGGTTAGGGGAATGCCTAGGTAGATGGAAGGGAGGGAGCTTTTGGAAATTCCTAGAAGTATTGAAAGGTGATTCTGAACCGAGGTTGGCATGTTGAAAAAATAGAGTTTGGACTTGTCCAGTTTGAGTAGCATGCCTGAGGCTTCCGAAAAGTCAGAAAGAATTGAGTTGAGCTTGGTGGCTTCTCTAACCGTGGGGGTGTTCATGAGAAGGGTATCGTCGAAAAACTGGCTATGCGAGGGTGCTGGGTGAAGGTTATGGAGTGGAAGCCCAAGTGAACCTTCAAGGACCACTGCTTTGAGATAGCGACCTAAACCCTCTGCCATGATTACAAAGAGAAAAGGGGAAAGAGGATCACCTTGCCTAATTCCCCTGGTGGAGTGGAATGGTCGGGAGGATGTGTCGTTGACAAGAATTGAAAAGAAGGAAGAGGAGGTAAGCTTGAGAATCCAGTTGACCCAGGGTTTATTGAAGCCAAAGGATTCTAGAACCGACCGCAAGTATTGCCAGCTTAATCTATCAAAAGCTTTTGAGAGATCGAGTTTGATAAGCATACCTGGCATTTTTATCATCTTTAAGGAGTGGATCACCTCATTGGATAGTATGACGTTGTCCATGATTTGTCATCCTTCTACATAGCCAGATTGCTCATTGGAAATAATGAACGGTAGGAGTGGCTTGAGACAATTGGCAATGACCTTTGTAATTATTTTGTAAATGACATTATAGAGGGAGATTGGTCTGAACTGTTTTGGGTGTGTGGCTCGCTCCTCCTTGGGGATGAAAGTGATGAACATTGCATTAAGAGCGGAGAGAACTTGACCAGATGTTCTTGATTCTTCTACCGCCAGCCAAACATCTTCCTTGATCATGTCCCAACAATAATGGAAGAAATCCGTAGTGAAGCCATCCGGGCCTGGTGCTTTACCTAGGGGCATTTCCTTTACTGCTGAGTCCACTTCAGACAGAGTGATTGGCCTTATCAGTGCTCTTTTCTGATCAGAGGTAATCATCTTAGGTATGTGCTGGGTGACTTTCTGGATGGCTTCCTCCCTGTTCATATTGGTCTCTATGAGGAGATCTTTATAGAAGGAGTTGAGTTCCTCCGCTATTTGGTCATGATCTCTTATAGGGATGCCTTGATCATCCTCCAATTGGGTAATGCGATTGATGTATCTACGGTGAGTCATCGCTCTGTGAAAGAATTTTGTGTTGCGCTCCCCTTCTTTGAGCCATTGGACCCTAGATTTTTGCCTCCATAGGATCTCTTCTTGTTCCCTGCAGGCCTCCAAATCTGCAATTAGTTGCTCCTCTTCCTGCACCAGGTTCTGAGCTTTTCTCCCTGCGATGAAAGTTCTTTGAAGTTCCTCAAGTTGGCTCTTGATCTCCTTCTTCCTAAGGAGTATGTTTCCAAAAGTGGATTTGTTCCAGCTTTTCAAATGTTGCTTGAAGTTCTTAAGGAGCTGCTAGAACTTATACATATGAGTGCCATGATCTATTTCACTCTGGACCCACCATGTGTGAGCCAGCTGGTGGAAGTTTGGGTGAGTGAGCCAGAAATTTTCAAAGCGGAAAGGCTTGGGCCTAGGGGGGAAGCCCGGGTCCAGACAGAAGGCGATGAGCTAGTGGTCCGACCTTGTTTTTGGCATTATATTTGCTTCCATGGCTTGGTCACTTTTGAGGAGGGCTTTAGTCACTACAAAGCGATCTGGTCTATAGGAAACATGCTGGTGCCCTGTTCTTCTATTGGACCATGTAAATATTCCATTCTGGGTTTCCATGTCAACCATATTTAATTGCTCTATTAGGGTTTTGAACTTGCCGTTGTCCTTCTCCAACCGTTTTATTCCTCCTGTTTTTTCCTCCAACGTTAGGATCATATTGAAGTCGCCTCCAACAATCCAATGTGGTGTGTGTATGAGGGTTTTAACATATTGAAGGGTTTGCATGAATCTCTCCTTATCTTGGATGGATTGCAGGCCATAAACATTTGTGATGGCTCCTTCCTTGGTGGAGGCTACAACTTTGAAGTGAGCCGTTAGAGTTCCTGTTGTAGAGAAGGGATGATCCATAGAGACTGTTTGTGGGTTCCAAAGGATGGCTAGTCCTCTTGAAGCACCCACTAAATATTGATAAAGGAAGTCACTACCTCTCTAGTTGCGTCGAAAGATGTTTTCAACCTCCTGCCCTGCACATTTAGTTTCCTGCAGTAGAAGGATATCCAGGTTCTCTGTTTTAATACATTCTCGGAGGGTCCTCTGCTTGGATCTTCCATTGAGACCTTTGATGTTCCAAGTTATTGTCTTCATCATGAGGCTGGTGGAGGGGGGTGGAGGTATCCCTCCGATAACCTTTGTATCTGGCCTGAATTAATCATTAGGTGCCCTGCTTTTTTAATAAGTTGATGGGCTGGTTTACGTCCTCTTCTCTTGTTTTCCTTGGTTGATCTTTTGGGCTCGGATCCTGGATCTGCCGATATGCCCATTTCTAGCTGTAGATCCCGTTGTAGAGTTGGTAAATACTTTATGAACTTTTCGGAGTTGTTCTACTGGGATGTGTTGCAGATCTTTTTGATTGAGGGCTTCCTCCAGTTTTTCCAGGTCTATCTCCGCCAGATCCCTTTCATCCATGAGCATATTGGTGTCTCCGTCTCTGCCTGATTGTGTTGTCTGGGTTGTGTTTGGCACTTTAGGGCTTTTTCCTTTCACTTGCATTGTTGCTTGATGGGGGTTCTGTATTTCCTCATCTTCCAGCAGCTGATTCAGAGCTTCATAGGAATTTTTGGTGGGGACCTTTGGGCCCGAGCTCTGATTCTGTTTTCTTGATGGGTTCTTTCGCCTTCCTGTGACATTGGAAAAACCATCCTTTTGCTTTCTTTCATTGGGCTTGGAGGCTGTGGCATTCAGAGGACAATCTATGAACAGGTGGTCATGCTCATGGCACTTCCTGCATCGAAAAGGTATGTGTTTGTAGTCGATTTTTTGGTTCCAGTCTTCGTCCTAGTATTCAAGTGTGACGGAACCTGGCAAGGCTTTCGATATGTCCATGTAGATGCAGGTATGGGAATATGAGGTGTACTTCCTCATTTTTGTAGCTTTTGAAGCTTTGACGTATTGTCCCACCATGTTTCCGATGCCCATGAGTATTTATTCCAGCCAGAATTCCTAGGGTAGAGAGTACAACTGGATCCAAACTGGGGCTCTTGTAAAGTCCTCCTGCTCTGGACTGAATCTCTCAGTCAAAAATATCAGAAATAGACCCACTGAGTTGTAGAAATATGGTTCGTTGTCAAAGATTTTGTCCTTATCTTCAAGCTTGTACAGGATTATTGTGAAGAAGCCCTTGGAGCTAAGTTGGACTTCATAATCTCCTTTAGGGTTCCACCAGTCCTTGATCCAGCGAGTTAGATATCTTTTAGTCGGCCAGAGGCCCAAGAATTTTCCAATCAGTGCATGATCCATCATAAACTGGGTGTGTTCCCCCACCCGTGTTGATTTGATATGATAGAGTGGGAGTTTTTCCATTTGTGGTATACACTTACCTAGCAACCAGCTTTTAAAATCTTGCGGATGAGATGTGCTGGGTTCTAGTTCCATTTCTTTGCTGAGTCCTTGTTCTTGGGTAAAGAGTTGATCCCTCAGGTGCACCGGTGGCTCGAAGGCAGGGCGCTTAGCATGGATTCTGTTTCTGTTGTTGGCGGCAATATCGCTGTAAGAGGGGGGTTTCCCCCCCTCTCCCGAGCTCATTGTTGGGTGTACAGAGAACTCGTGAGGTGCTCTTCTACAGAGTGTGGAAGTGGGTGGCAAGGCTTTGGTGTCAGAGCACGCATCAGGTGGTAACAGGGCGCAAGGGTTGCAGGGTGCTAGGGTTCTTCAGGACCTCATCTATTTATTCATATTGTATTCAATCAACATTCCATAATTCATTTTAAACCAACATTATTATTATCAATTAAAATAAATTAGGGAAGATACAACTAATTCAAATTCTCAAATAACTAATTATGAGTATCACATAGTTTTCAAAACATTCTTTAATTTCAATATTAAAATTATCATTAAATTCCAATAAAAAAATACATATTTAAATAAAAATTATTAAACTTCAATGTTAACCACATATAAATATTTATATGCATAAATAAACAACTAAATCTCGTTTTGCCAATATCTCATAAATCATAAGATCTCAATATACTTCCACTCAAATCAAAGTATAATACTTTAAGTCGAAATAGATGTCATATCTAATATCACGTGTCTATAAGAATTGTGTTTTAAGGAATTCATTATTAGTTTTTGTCGTAGGCATAGAGGGACTATAGCGATCGATAATTCGTTGACTTCATATTAGTTTGTCCTTTGACTACAAATATTTGCATAATCTCTATTGTTGGAGCTAGGGAACTAAAAACATTTATTTTTATATAATAAAAAGTACCATATATGTAATGATCTGACTGGATATCAGATTGTAGGTCTTATTGTAGGCTTCGCTATTCCCAATGTTTTATATGTTAACATATCCAAACTTTTTTATCGTATACAATATTTTTGAATCATATATTTTTCCTATGTATTGCTTGAAGGTGGATTAATGCTAACATTAGTTCGATGTTTGTCTTAGCATTTTCTACTAGCTAAATTTATCCCAATGTTTGATATGCTAGCATATCCAAAGTTTGTCCTTCGAATACATTCTCTACTGTTCCAACTATTGTTACATAAATTATAATAATTTTTTTTTGGTACGTCAGAGACCTGCCACATTGCATTCTTTCTTAAATGTTTACAAAGCATTTTTGACAGACTTAAATGTTTACCTAATAGGCTTCGCAACATTGAATGTTTACTTAGCAGGCTTGTTACAATACATTTTCTTCTTTTTATTTTATTTTATATGCAATGTTCTCTGCAGTCAATTTGGGCAATATTGTGCTTTAGCGACATTGCTGGTTCACTGGTTCATGCTTGCTTCTTGCATCTCCACTGATTTCTTATTTTCCTGTTGTTGTTGTTGTTCTTGTTTGTCTGTTCGTCTTGTTGCATTTTGCACGTTTGGGGTTTTGTAACCGCGATTGGAAATACGACATTCCTGTTCGACTGGTTGGTGCTTGCTTCTTTGTTCATTGGATGTTGTTATTGTTGTTTGATTCGACTTTGCAGGGTTCGGGTCTTGCAGCTGTAGTTGGGCCTTTTGGTGCTTCTTAACTGGATTGTTATTTGTTGCTTACTCTTGTTTGCCTAAGGTTTGCAATGTTGGGGTGTTGTATCTGTAGTTGGATCTGTTGTTACATTGTTTTTCAGTTGACTCCCCATAAAATACTATTAAGATAAAATAACATACAAAATTTTGCAGTCAATGTAAATTGCATCTCTTACGGCTTCAACCAGAGTTTGTCGGCCTCCAACTATATTTCATACCTGGAGATGCTTTTTCCATGGTTTATTTCTTACTATGGTTTCATATTTATGAGAGTAAATGTTGCTGTCTAAGCGATATAGTTTTTCTCTCCCTTTTTTTTCCTCTTGTAAACTTTCCCGTTTTTTACCTTTTGTTCTTCCGCTCTATTATGCATTTTTGTTTCTATACTTTCTGATGTTTCTGTGCTCGCGGGTACCCAGTGCGGCGATCTGAAAAATTGTTATCTCCATCTATATCTTCACATCACGATTCCGACCGATCATCGTTCGGTTGCATACTTAACCAATTTTATGAACACGGCTTCACAGATAGGTGCTATCGAACTATGGTAGCTCATGTTTGGTGTATACATGTTGCACACAGAACTTTTGTGCTCTACAATTCGACCCTGAACTCCTCGAACTCGCAACCGTGCCTCTGCCTATGATCAGTTTGTCTATCTAACCTACCTTTCCATACTTAGTCGAGTTTTCAAACTTTCGCAGGTTGATGCCTTCTCGGGTTCATAAAAGTTTAAAAGAATTTGTCGCTCCCCTCCATCCCCGCTACCTTCCGCCCTTCCCAATAGACATAAATTATTCTTTAAAAAGTGACAACCGACCAGATAGGTTCAAAAATATCGTCTTTAATAGGCGGAAATCTCGAGGACATCTCCCATTAAAATGAATAGACATGCAAATATTATGGCATCTGGTAATTTCTTTTTCTTGCATTTTGAATTTGCAAAAAAAAAATATTGGCTCTTTTAGTTTTTTAAAGGCTTCATCATAGTAACAGTGCAATATTGTACTACCTCATTGCCATCCACGAACGTGTCACCCACAGAGGCCTTGATGTCATGTTCCTCTTTAATACTGTGCATATGTTAGATGTCAGATTTGAGAATCTGCTTGGATATGGGAATGTTAATACATGCTATTAGTCACTATTCAATGTACATATTCGAAAATATTGGCATAAATAAGAGAAAATATCGAGAACATCTTTCATTAAAACAAATTAACCCAAAATATACGGAAGATCATACTGTCATCCTCCAGCATTGCTTTTAAATACTTATTGCCATTTCTCTCTATCATCAAAGAGTTGGGATTTAGGGTGCCTTTGTTCTAATGTTCCTGGTTATGGATATGTAAGACAACTTAGAGATACCATTGAGGCCCAAATGAAAGAAGAGAGATTGGTTTTATGTGACGTGAGATTTGACCCAAAAAAAAACTCTGTTATCCAACAAAAACTCAGACAAGGGGAAAAAAAAAGAACAAGTATGTTTTGGTTGGTGTTCTCCCTGTATTCGATGATTTTGGTTGAAAAGCCTGCCTACAGATTTGTTTGTTGATATTTTTTGTTTTCTTGTTGGGATTTGGAATGGATTTTCAGGTCACATGCAAAATAGTCCTTCGTTGAAGTATATAGTTTCTTCCAACAACACAGATTTGGCAAGTGAATCAAATTCTGCAGAGCACACAAGAATTTGTCTTCGTCAAGGGTGTCACAGTTACCGTGGATTGAAAAATGGCATGTGATATTCATAAATGACGCAAAATATTACTCCATTCATGAATGTACCCAGAAGCAGGTAACATAAACTGTATGGGTGGATAAAACGACATACTATAATTACATAAGTTTCTATTTCAAATTTTGCTGAGTTACTTTTGGGTGTGGTAACAGACTTGACAGAAAGCCATTTTCTTTGTCAAAGTTTGTTCATTGTCCTCTAAATGTAGTTACAGGCTCCACATATTTGGCGTCACCTCCAAACATTCTAGGCCTTTCTGTGGGCCGCCATGTCTGCCACCCCTACGACGAAAGATATATTCCGATGCGATTTGTGGCATTTGATACACTTGCCAGACTTGTGCTGTTGGAAGAAGTCATGTACTTCAACAAAAGAACATTTGGCAATTGGCTTGGGCATTCCTTGCAATTTACTGTAATAAAACAAAGAAGTTCAACATACAAATCTTCAGGCAGCCTTTCAACCAAACAGATGATCGAATACAGGGAGAATAGCATTGAAAACATACTTGAATTTTTTTCCTGTCCCATAACTGATGTCACATAAAACGACTCCCTCGACTTTGAATTGGGCCTGAATCACATTTCTAAGTTGTTTCGGATGTCAATGGTCAGAAAAATTACAAGGAAAGCACCTTAAACCCCAAGTTTTAGACGATAGAGGGAAACTAATACTTAAGAAAGAATGGAATGTTGAATAACCAACCAATGCAAGTAGGCCATATCTAGAAGAGACAAGTTATTCAAAAAACTTGGATAGATCTAGTTGGTAGCAACAATTAAGTCCAAGACCCAAAATTGATATTCAACTTGTTGTTTTTTACGAATAAAGGATTTGATCATCAAGAAGACTGTCAACAAGATTCATTATTGTACATATTTTGTATTGGTTGGAGGCAGGCCAAATTGCAATCATTGTGGCAAATAATCTTAGCTGTATTTTGTAACCTATCTTATTTGAATATAGAATATTTGCAGTTTGATTTTTTTTATGGTGTTTTCCAATCTCTGGTATTGCTTTTCATTTTATTTTGTACCTTTTTTCCTGTGTGTCGTTAAACATGGACGACAAGCTTTTCTTTCTGCTTCTCAGTACTTCAATTTAAATAAAGGCTACTATGTTTGTTCCTTACATTTTACATGGAAGAATAATTTGTCATAGGACATACTTATGTGGTGTCGACCCTATACTTAAAGAAAGAAATTGGAGGACCCGTCCTTCTTTCATTCTCCGGGTCCTGAAAATAGAATGAATTAATTACTTACAAGAAGGCAACTCAAGTGTTGACACCATGTTCCTGTTCAATATCTTGCATATATTGCAGCTTTTTCTATTTGATAATATCTGTGCATATATACTAATATGAGTACTATTGGAATAAATATAAAAACTTCTCTTAGCCAAACTTAGTCAATTTTCTGGCGGGGTTTGCAGTATCCAACAACTATGTCCCCTGTTCCGTCATATACATCTTGTAGTCAAAGAACTTCTGTGATCTGCAATTTATGCTTTAACTAGTGATAACTCACCTTCTGGCCACTGGGTCCTAGGTTTGCAGTATCCAACAACTATGCCCCTGTTCCGTCATATACATCTTGTAGCCAAAGAACTTCCGTGATCTGCAATTTATGCTTTAACTAGTGATAACTCACCAAGGGTTCGAAAAGATTGGCATTAATAAATGAACAATAGATTTTCTTCTGTGAGATACTTATCCCTTTTCCCCTTTTCTTCTTCCCTTCTATTATCGCTTTCTGGCTATATACTTAGTTGCCTTTCTATGATCGCGGGTTCCAGGGTTGGTGGGCTGGCATATCTTCATATCCATATATATCCTCACATGATGAATCCGACCGATCGTTGTTCCTTTCCATACTTAGTCAATTTTATGGCCGCGGTTGCCGGATTGGCGCTTTCGAACTCTGCTGCTTCTTATTGCATTATATACATCTTGCATTCAAAACTTTCGTGGTTTCAATGAAATTTGCGAACCGAACAACATCCTGCAAATTGGGAGATGATTTTCATTTGAAACATAAATAATCTATTAATATATATTAGTATGAATACTATTGAAATAAATATAAAAAATTTCTCTTGGCCAATACTTAGCCAATTATCTGGCCACTAGGTCCCGGGTTCATGGTATCCAACACTTATGTCCCCTGTTCTATCATATACATTTTGCAGGCAAAGAAATTTTGTGATCTGCAATTTATGTTTTTACTAGTGAGAAGCCAATAGGGGTTTGAAAACATTGGCATTAATAAATGGAAAAATGGATTTTCTATTGTCAGATACTTAGCCCTTTTCCCCTTTTCTTCTTCCCGTCCATTATCTCTTTCTAGCTATATACATAGTTTCCTTTCTATGATCGTGGATTGCAGGGTTGGCGGGCTGACATATCTTCATCTCCATCTATATCGTCACATCACGAATCCGATCGAACGATGTTCCTTTCCATACTTGGTCAATTTTATGGTCGCGGTTGCTGGGTTGGTGCATACGAACTCGTCTTTTCTTCTTCCCATCCATTATCGCTTTCTGGATATACACTTAGTCACCTTTCTACGATATTCGGTTTCAGGGTTGGTAGGCTGACATGTCTTCATTTCTATTTATATCCTCACATGACGAATCCAATCGACCGCTGTTCCTTTCCATACTTAGCCAATTTCATGGCCACGGTTGCCAAGTTGGTGCTTACGAACTCAGCTGCTTATTGTTCCGTGATATACAACTTGCACTCAAAACTTCTGTGATCTACAATTCCACCGCGGGTTCCTCGTATACATTAACTTTGCACAAAGTATCTGTCGCTTCCTTCCATCCCCACCAACTTTGTGTCCTTCCTAATATACATTAACTATGCTCTTACTAGTGACATCTGGACACACTAGTACGAAAGAATTGGCACTCGCTCCTCCGCCATATACAAATTGACTACCGGACTCCGACATCGTCCCCTCTTCCATGTTACACATTATTCATTCAAATGTTCCAAGCTATACAATTTGTCCGTCGAGGCCTCGCGTCTTCTGGGGAAACCTTGTCACCCTATTTTGGATCCTCGCATTGGCGAGTTCATGAAAACTCTAACTCCTAGTCACTGTTTCCTGTTCTGCCCATCCTCGTACTTCTTTCCAGATATGCAATACCAAAGGTTTAATACTATAACAACATCATGCAACAACCGTTAAAATCGTCATTAATAAGAAAACGTTTTGAGAACCAACCATCCCTACAGAACTTGTCCAAAAACATGCAAAGAAGATATTTCCAGTGTAAATGTGTTGAACCTGCACAAAATAGATCTAGCTAAACAATAATACACACATTTGCAGAGAGAATTGGAGAAAGAAGAAGAAGGAGAGAAAAAATGGAAGAATTCTCATTAACCGTATTCCACACTCAAAGAGTGAATAATTTACAATAGATATAGGATACATGAGTAGATAATGAGACATAGTGGTGGTCTAGAGTGATCTGGACACACACCAACAATTACAGGAGTGAACTGTCACCTAGTCTAGTCTCTAAGGCAATTACAGGAGTGAACTGCCACCTAGTTAAGTTAACTAGTCAACTAGTCTTCAATTAACTGACTGAACAAAGAGTAGTGAGGAGTTAACTTAGGAAATCAAGGGTAATGCACTAGTCTAGTGATGATCCCAAGGAAAGTGCGCATTAGTTGGTGATGATCCCAATGTTGCATGGTGACAAAACCAATGCAACATCTAAACTCAACTCAACTAGTCAAACTGAAGTGTCAACTGAAAGAAAATATTCTCTAGGTGGAATATTTTCCCCTAAAATATAGGAGATTGGATAATGACTAATTATGACTAATAAACAAGGAAAAAACTTAGGAAAAATAAATCCTAGGTGTGTGTGAAGTAACTCCAACACCCCCCTGAACATCACTAT
>JASDQU010306861.1:15263-34853 GCA_032191745.1 Picea mariana | reverse complement strand
TCTCAAGGGTATGTACTCTTTTCAATTCAATTGATTTGAAAATGTTTCTAATATATATTTTTATAATTTTTATTATCAAAATTTTCTATTTGAAATTTATAATTAATTTCTTGCTTTAGCACCTATTAGTTGAACTTTGAGAGAGAAAAATGAGTTCAACAAGGGTAGTTATTTGGGGCTCCTAAAGGAAATAAATGGTGAATTTTTGGGTGAATATGCCTCGAATATAGGGAAATAAACTAAAAATACTCTAGTTAGACTTGAAACTATTTATCCACATTTTGAAGAATATCTAGCAAACCCAAACATCATATCAATTAGAATCATCATGAATATTATGGAATGGGGATAGTGAAAATTTTAATAGTTAAGAGCATACAAGATTATGCTTAAACATAAAGCCATTAACCTTGTTGTTTATCATTTTGTTTCTTGTTCTTTTAGGAGGCAATTTCTTCCAATACAAGGCACATCCATACTTAAGTTTATTATATTATATTATTAAGACTTAAACTGAGAAATATTTTTAATACATTTCTATATAATTCAAACTATTGTTTTTTCCACTAAAGCTTCCTTTGATTATTAATATAACACAATGTAGATAGCTTTACAACCACTAGAAATGTACATCAAAACCTGAAAAACCGAATTAATCCAAAACACCCAAAAACATAAACCATGCTTCAACAAAAAAGTCCAAACTCTGCAAAGTCATAAGGAGAACATCCCACGTTATCAATTTTAACTTTAATTTATTGATTTAATCCCTATTAATTGTAGTACTTTAACGGGTCCATAAATTTAACCTAAAAGTATTTTACAAAGTAAGGGATCTATTGGGCCAAGGAAAAAAGGTTAGGAATTGCTTGGTTTTCTTAAGAATTTCATTTTTGTTCTCAAAAGGCTTGAAGACAAGCATTCTTAAAGAACCATATTTTTGATGAGTTAAAAGGTTAGGAAGGTCAGTATCGCGACAAGAATTTAGAAATTTAGATCGAATGTGGATGTATGTAGGACATTCTGAGAGAGTGTTTTTCATCTTCAACCCTCTTAGTGTTAGAAATGTGACAAATTGTTTCGACGCAAGACGTTTAGTAATCGCTCAACACCTTGTTTCACAGTGGACCTCATGGGAGTTAATTATTATTTAACAATGTTGATTTTATTCTTTGCACTAGTTACAATAGATAGATACTTTTGATCTTCTAGATTAGGGTTAATCACCTCCTTATAGTATATTCATTTTATCTTATCCCCTAATTCCTTATCGCACCACAATTTATTCTTAAGTTTAGATATAACAATATTTTTAACATTGTTGATATTCTACAGAGTGACATCTTAATTAAATTACCAATGATTCGGTCAAGACATCACATATTTATGACAACCCGAGTTGAGTTGCGGGTTAGTTTGATTGTAGTTTGAGGAGATCTTAGGAAGCCTCTTGTCTTCTATGATGTTTGTATTGTTCTTGTACACAAGGTAACTAGTCATAACCATGCTCTCAATGTGGGGAAGACTTTCTATGAGGAAAGGATAGGGTGTCTTTCCTTTAAATTTCATATTCTAAGTTATATTGTGCTTTTAGATTTTCTTGATATATTCTCTAGAGATGTTGTGACCTCAAACTTAACTACCATATAAGACAAAAACAAGTGTCAAGAGTCTCAAAGAGGAGTTACTTTTTATCTGATATCCAAAGGTATGCTAACTTACGATTGTTTTCAAGGCCCAAAAAAAATTTCCACCCTCCACTTATCCTTTCCTCAATATTTGGATTTGGTTATCATAACCTCTCTTTTCATTGTTAATAGGCAAAACCATAACAATAAGAAAATTCTAGAGAATTCTAAATTTCTTGTCAATATCACATGGTCACCGTACCATTGCCCCCAAATTCGACCGCTCCATTGTACTTGATACTAGGTCTTTGAAAATGTTGTCAACACCAAAAATTTCAAATATTGTTACTTAGGCCTTAGCTTGATTACCTATGTAGGAGGCTCAGAATATCTTGAAATTTCACACAAACGAAACCCCATGCTCATCTCTCCAATTAGTATCGAAATCTACATCCAATTTTGTGGAAGAATAATTCCCTTTAAAACTGAAATTGAAAATTTTAAAGATTGTAAATCTTGAGAATCTTCAAGTGTCCATTGAAAAAATCAGTATTGGGTCTCTAAACCTATCATTGTTAATAAAAAAATATAGATTAAAATAAACATGGATTTTTAAACTTCGCAGTATCGAGAATATGAAAGTACCCTTTTGATTTTCCTCTAAATATAGCACCAAAAACTAAAAACTTTCATCGCTGATAAAAGGTCAAAATTTGATAGTCTATGAGTACCACCAAAATTCAGCCCCATACTGTAATGAATCTTTGGTCTCAGAAAATGTGATATACTATAAAAACTTCAAATTTGTTTTTCTAGACTTTAGTTTGACCAATATTGACTGGATTTGGTTGAGGCCCAAAACATATTTAAATATCACGAAAAAGGAACCCCATGATAATATCTCCAATGGGTATCCAAATCCAATTTAATATTTGAATAAATACAAGATTTCTAGAATTATGATTTTTGCAATATTGTAAATCTTAAAAATATAAAAGAGTCCATTAGAAAACTCTAGGTCTCCAAACCTATAATTTGCTAACAAAAAGGTCAATTTTGCAAAAAACATGATCTACTAAAAATAATATAAATAAGAATAAGAAGGTGCCCATAAAGTAGTGCTAAAAAAATAGAACCAAATCTTGAAAAATGTCATAGACAAGGCCAAAAGTTGGTATTCTTTGATTATCGGTGAATTTTAACCCCCCATTGTACTCGATACCGGGCCTCTGAAAATGTGATCAACACTAAAAACTCCAAATATTATTATTTGTACCTTGGATTTCTTACCTTTAAAGCAGATCCGGAATAGATTGGATCGAACCTCACACAAAAAAAACCCACATACTCTTCTTTGCAATGAGTGTGGAGATCTACTTTTGGACCTTTTGAATGACACAATTTCTAAAAAATTAAAAATTTCAAGATTGCAAAACTTGAAATTCTTAAAGTGCACATTTGAATAACTCAATATTGGATATCCACGAGTATCATATACTACTAGAAAATACAAATTTTCAAAAAATAAAAACCACTAGAAGTAACACAATCAAGAATCTGAAAGTACCCATCTATTTGTCCTCTAAATATAGCACCAAATACTAAAAAATATAATCGCTTACGAAAGGTAAAAAATCAATACTCCTTTTTTGGCACCAAATTTCACACCCATACTGTAATTGATATCATGTATATGAAAATCTGATAAACTCTCAAAGCTTTGAATTTGTTGTTCTAGAATTTTCTTTGACCAAGTTGGACTAGAGGCGACCGAGGCCTAAAATAGCTTGGAACCTCGCAAAAACAAAACCCTGTGATCGTCTCTCCAATGGGTATCCAAAACCACATCCAATTTTCAAGAAAGATAAAATTTCTAAAAAATGCATCTTTCAAGTTTGTAAATCTTGAAAATACGAAAGTGCCCATTTGAAAGATTGAATACTTTTTGTCCAAAATTGTCATTTGCTACTGAAAATATAGAGTTTCCGAAAATAGAAACAACTAAAAACAACGGAGGAAAGAATCTAGAAATGCCCATTCAACTCTGCTCCAAAAACAACTCCAAATGCTGAAAATTTTTATCTCTTGAAAAGACCAAATTTTGACAATGTCTAATCGCTGCCAAATTTCACCCCCAGATTATAATTTATATTTGGTCCAACAAAAAGGTGATCAACTCTAATAACTTGAAATTGTTTAATTTAGACTTTTGTTGGACGAAGTTTCATTATATCTGAACAAGAACCAAAATAGGTTGGAACCTCACACAAATCAAAACGCGTGCTAAAAATAGAATTTGCTAAAAATAGAAAAACGAAGAAACTGAAATTGCCCATCTAACTATCCTCTTAATGTAGCACCATAAACTGAAAAATGTTATCATTAAAAAAGGGTCAAAAATCGACAGTCTCTAATTGCCACCAAATTTATCCCCATACCATAATCGATATAGGGTCTAAGAAAATGTGATCGAATCTAAGAATTTCAAATGTGCATTTGTAGATATTGGTTTGACCAAGTTTAACTAGATTTGACCGAGAACCAAAATAGCTCGGAACCTGGCACAAATGGAAACCCATGGTCATCTCTAGAATGGGTATCCATGTTATGGATACTTAAGGCACCTTTTAAGTTTTGTCAAATTCAAGATTCATTTGTTAGGGAATTCAAATGTATATTGGATGGAGCCAGACATGATCATAGAGGCAGGTGAAAAATTTATTGTCGAAAAAGGGTTATATATATTTGAGGAAAATTTCACATACATGAAGCTTTTTTGTATTGAAGGGAAACCCTTCCTCCTTCCCTATTTTGTATGTGACATATTATTTTTTATTTATTTATTCTGAGCCATGTAGACAACAAAAAGAGTGTTCTACTTTCTTTGATAAAAGGAGAAATCAATATTTCATTCCCATGCCTTTTAAGATTGCTGGTATTTTAGTGAAAAGTTCATCGAACTTGGCTAATATCGTTGGATAATTTGATTATTTCCATATGAAGGATGCTCAATCATGTACGGGTTTTGATATAGAAGGCGTCTTTATGGCTCACATGGTTTCAATCAGTTACAATTATGTTTTTACTAAGGAATAGGAAATCACAGAGGAAGCATATGACAACGAAGAAACACACCTTGGTACAAGGGTGGTCGCTATGACCATCAAAATGTTCCTAAAAAGAGGAAGCATGTCACCCACTATGATACAAACACATGAGGGAGTTAAAATACTGATGAAAAGAGGTTACCTATCCAAGAGGAATTCGACCATCCTCAGCACGGATGGAGGGGTTGATCCACGACTAGAAATGATGGCGATTATGTCATTCATTCCGGCAATATTTCCTCTTCGAGTCATAAAAATATTGAATTTGGTGTAGAAGGAAGAGAGAATAATGAAGGATGTGTGGCTGATGGAGATGTATGAGACCCCCTCTTAATCGGCTGGAGATAGAACATACAATCACACATGTTCCCAATAGGAAAAAGAACAAGGGTAAAATGAAAACTCAATACTCTTGGGAGATGGAAGTGAATATAGAAGACATGGAGGTTGATGATGTTGATCAAGTGCCCGCCAGGGGATCAATATAGATGGTTCAAGTTACACTAATTGTAGAGGAATTATCCCATGACGGGCCAACTATTTTTGAGGAAGAGTCTGTGTTACACCATGATAAGTATGATCAAGAGGTCAAGAAGTTGTAGATTGGGAGGGTCAATCCGAAGGATGAGAAGGTCACAGGAAAATGGAGTTATGATATCAAGGTTAAAGGTTTGATACCTTCAAGGGTTATTAGACTCCATCAGTCCACGAGTGATGCATTGGATCACTCGATAACTAAACAAGAGTTGGGAGATTATAAGTTAAAGAAAAAAATACGTGCACTTGAATATGATCTAAGTCCCAGGCCATTGTTTACAGATCCTTTATCCATGATGACCCCAGACAAATTCCCTGAAGAAATATCCGGATCAAAGTCAAAGGTCAAGAAAGCTGCTAAATTATTGATGGACATAAAAAAGTATGCGGTTAAAAACATAAACAAAATACTTCGCAAAATTTTGGAAGTTTGTTAGATTTCTATGGATTCAGGTATCATGACAAACATGCTTTTCTCAATTAGGTAATATCTGTAGAAATATTTACAAAATGATGAACATTTTTACAAGAATGCAGTGAGTACATTTGGGGTAAGATTATCGAATGTTGATGAGTTTACAAGGAAGAAACAAGACCTTCCTTCCAAGAATAGACTAAAGAAAATATGTGTTGGATGGCTCGGTAAGATAGATATCCTCTGTAACATCCCCATTTTTAATCCCCAAATTAATAATGTATATCGTAAAAAGGGTGCATTTCCACGTGCCGAGCAACGTAATATGTAAACATTGTATATTGAAACTAATAAATAAAATGTATCATCGGTTAAAAACCTACATGGACAGAGACATAGGGGCCAAGTATCCACAAGAGAGGTGTTCCAAGGTGTAAATTCTAACCTTGTACAATATCTACTGCAAACTGATATTCAGAAAAGAACAGAAAAAGATACAATGGCAAATACAAACATTACACAGAGATTTTTCACCTGGAAACCCAAACCAGGAAAACCAGCATATATTATATTGATACATTGCTTTACACTGTTTACAATACAATATACATATAGGAGCCAGCGGCATCCAAAACCCTAACCCAATGACCTGGATTAGTCCAAAACTCTAATTCCTTAACCTGAAATAGAAAACCATCGGCAACAACCATGTGCCGAAAAACCACCTAATATCATGTGGTCCCGGAAATATGTCAGCCCGGCGAAAATATGTCGGCCCGGCGAAAATATGTCGGCCAGAAACCGGCGAAACTATGTCGGCCCCAAAAAAAAATTTCGGGGGCACTGCCCCCGAACCCCCGTGCGGGGGGCTCCGCCCCCCTCTTACCCCCCTGCGCGCCTCTTAAACCCAAACCATACAATTACTTTACTATGAAATGTAAGATAATGACCCCCTAATCCTTACTTAATCTTATGGGTTGATTTCATCTCGCTTATCCACCGATCAATGACTCAGATCTTCCCCATACCATCATCGTCGTCGACACTCTTGGCCAAGACTGGACTTCAACAACTTTTCATGCCTCGACGATGATGCGTCTAGCATGAACGCTCCATATGTCACCGGTGAATTACTTCCGAGAGATCAATGGTTATTGTCTCGTCTAAAGTTTTTCATCGTCGTCACAAGTCGAGGTCTTCCGACGATCTCACCCTTTTGACGTAGGACTGAGATATGACAACATATAAATAAAATTGTTGTGGGGACTTAAGGACTTCTAGTCCCTCCAGGATCATCCTCGTTTCACTGAATGATCAACAAGCGACACCTATCAACCCATACGTCATTTTGGATGCCATGCTGGCATACCACGTGACATGACATCACTGTTCTCCATTCTCTCACTTAACGGGGCCTACGATAGTTTACAACGAAGATTAGTTCTCCCCTATCCGTTGATAAAAAACTCTGGTTTCTTTCCAATACCTTTGTCATCGACACTTCTCTAATTGTAATTGAAATTTCTTTTCCCACGACATATCATTTACCCGATCAACTCGGTTCCGACGATGATGTCTATTATCAAAACCGCTCTAGATATGACGGATCTACGACCTTTGGAATCAACGAATTAGATCTTCTAGGTGCCTATAACATGCACGACGATTAATGTCCTTCTTCACACTTTTGTTAATGGACCCAGGGGGGTCCAAAACAGAACTATGTTCAAGATAGTATCTCTCTTAATCGTCAGACAAAGACCAGATTCTATGAATCACTAGTGTAAATGCTAATGGCCCCACCGACCATGTCATCGTCAGTACTTCTTTGAGCTTTCCACTCGATCACAACTTAGAATTCCCAATGATGATTCATCTGGCATCAATGATTCAAATCTCACTGAGGTTTCCTCAAATAGATCGATGACTCTCGTTACACCGTGCCCGCTTCACATATCAACAGTCAATATTTGTCGTCCTATAGATCCGACAATCAAAAATATGATCGATGCCATAAGGATTTCTAGGCCTCCCGTGACCACCCATATCTCATCAACCATTCGACAGGTGATACCTTTCACCCCAGGGACATGTTGGCTACCACGGTAGCGCTTCTATGTCAGCATGACAACGTTGTGATGTTATTAACCCTTTTTTCTTTCTTAGGAGGGGTCCATGATGATCTACGACTAATATTTCATCTTTCCTAAAAAACGATCGACAATTCTCGTTTATCCCCTAGTCTTCGTCGTCGTGGAAACTACCTGTTTCTCGGCACTTAGGGGGAGTCCCATCCTCAATTAATATAACGGCGACTCATATCCCCTCAACCAATCAACGAACGAAACATGGTGATATCATAGACATGTTGGCTGTGATGTTGGAATACCACGTCGTTATGACGTCATCGTTCTATTTCCTCACTTGAACAAAACCTACGATGATCTACTACTGGGTTTCCATCTAGCCTCTACACCGATCAACAATTATCGTTCTTTCCCATGACATTTATCATCGTCGACCATCTTGGACCATCACTTATATTAACTAATTTTATATCCTCGATGAAGATGTGATTGGAATCGATGATCCATATTCTCGTCAATTTACTCTCGACCGATCGACGACCTTCATTCCCCCATAAGATTTTCGTCGTCCTTAGTATTTTCATAAGTCCCAGCATTTGGTCCTTCCTGAGGACAATTCCTCTCTCGATGAAGGGCTGAGATTTATTCACCTAACCAGATCAACAACCAAGGTCATCCTCCTCTCAACCGCATGGATTTATATAGGTTATCAATCCGAATTTGGACTTAACCAAATCGAAAATTCTACCAAGTATTCATGAGGGTTTCACTAGGGTTTCGACCCCCATTTCGCAGCAAGCACTAAGCCTACTACTTGGAATAGGGTGAGGAACCGACCCCCATATCCATTCACATCAAATAGATGGAAAATAACAAAGAGGTAAAATAACACAAAGGTCTATCGGCCTCCTCTGAACTTCAACCAACCATTAATATAAAATTCCATTCCTCTTGGACGTTATTGTTCATTGTTTAATTTGTATCCAAGATTCCCTTTCACCGACCTCTCATTATGAAGTATTCCTATCATTCGAGATGATTACAGGGTTTTCCTATTCATATGTGCAACACACATGCAATTTCCTCCTTTTCTCAATCATCTAAGTACAAAGGATTTTCAACAGAACAATGTCGAGCCCATTAATCCGACATAGACATTTAAAACACAAATAGAGGTACCCAGTCAATCATATTAATTAATAAGGTATACTTATCTATTGCAGGCCACAACCAATCAACTGACTGTGGGTGTATGCCTTTCCACCCAAAGATAGGCTATGTATTCTCTATCACTTTGACAGCAGACCACCCCCGTGCCAAGCCATGGTATCACCAAGGAATTCTCTACACTCACTCCCTACATTTTCTTGTAGCATTGTTTTTCTTTAGGTATTTCTCTTCGACCCATAATCTGAGTTCGTCTAATCCAAACAATTAGAATGCCCTCCCATCTCCTTCTACGTCTCTTCCACGTAATTTATTGGGAAGGTTCTCGACCTATTCTCTTTCTTCTATCAGAAGGAACCCATGGGGTCAATCTCGAGCTGTAGGAAATGATATTGTTTGGTACTTTTGGCTGATAGTTTCTGCTTCCTTAGCCAGATCTTCCATACTCTTATTCATTGAGGGTGGTTGGTTGTTCAACTACCATCCCCCTCTTATTAAGTAATTTGTCTTGAAACTAGGAAAAGGAAATAACTTATTATTTTCAATATTAAATATCTTAGCAAGGAGAATTGGGTCATCTTAGCATAATGAATCCCCTCAATAGGCTCCCTCAGTCTTTCCTCTAGTGGTATCATGGCCAATACTTTCAAATATACACCCCCACATTCAGTTGTTGACATTTTTAAATAAGACAATAATACATTTAAAATGTTTATATACCATTGCATGACAATCATCAATCATGATTAATTACAAGCTAGGGGAAACATGGGTAATACATGAACCCTCTATTTCTTGTTTGAGTGTTCCAAATCTGAATCATCAGATGCATGTGATGGGTTGGTCGAAAAAATCACCTCACATAGTTATTGACAGCATGGGTCCGAGCATAATAAACTTTGAGGAATGGGAGAGTCAACATGCATTAGTTGCACCTTTAATAATAATAGTAGAAATCGGGGTTGTGCATGCGAATAGGTGCCTTGTTTTGATGTAGTGCTGAAAATCCGTTTTCTGTATGTTTAAAGTGCCGCATGTATGTTTAAACTTCCAGAACCAAACACCCATACTTAAACAGATTAAATAGTCTCATTGATTCTCATTCACATTCATGATCCAACCCATGTGAGTCCTACGTCTTTATACAATACTATTTCCAATACAATGATGATGATATCAAGTATGATTAGCCCAAGGGAAAATATTGCAATCGAGGGCAATGCAACATAAGGTTTTTCCTTCTTTGTCTGCGGTGCACCTCCGGTGACTAAACATTCTTCCCTTCACCATTTTTACTTATTTGAATGAAGTCAAAGAAATAGATTTACAATATGATATTTCAAGTAATTTCCACAAAAGTAATTAGATTAATATTGGGAATTTCAACATACTTTTCTCGGCTTACATATCCAATTATGGAAATTTTCGTGCAGACTCTCTATGTGTCAATTTGAGTTATATGGGCACTATCAAAATCCAAGTGGTGGTTCCAAAAGCTTATATTGATGCAAATACGCCATCAAAGTGTTTCATGGAGGCCTTTGAGGAGATCAAGGAAACCTCCATCTATCGTAAGTTGTGAAATTTAAATTTATCAGTGATATGAGAAAGAGAATTCTCTTTAATATTGATTTTTTCAAATGGATTTCTACGGTGCAATCATCACTTTTCATTGAGGGATTGAATGCGCACCCCATCAATTAAAAAACCAATTACATTAACGATTGGTATCGAGATGAAGAACACTACTCGGAGATATGTAAACACTAATCATAACCAAACTTGGAGATAGTTAAGTGATGGTGATCTTTATGGGCGTTCACCATCTACCATTTATGTGGATGTGAGAGGCCAATGATGTATGTGACAAGGAACCACCACCTTAATTTTTTTGTAAGATACATATTGTGTGTTGCTCTTGAAAATATCACACCTTACTAAAACCACATAGAAGAATGAACCTAACTCTCCAAAAAGAATATGAAGAGACCACTCATATGAAGAGACCACTCCAAGAGACGGTGATGTGCATGACAAAAAACCAACACCCTAATTTATTATTAAAATATGTATTATATCTATATTAATTTATATTATCCTTTTATTACAATCTACTCATATAAAAATGGAATATAAAAGATATTATGACCCAAATAAAATAAAATAAAATACTTAGAAACCGTGATGTTTGTTGGCCGGAGAGAGATTTCCATGTATTGATAACCCCTTTAATATCCCTATTAAACTTTTAAGAGGGGGCGGTTTTCTCTATTTAAGAGTTATATTTATATAAAAAATAGAAAAGAAAATGCCACGTGAGAGGCCAATAGCCATCCTTATTAAACTTTCCACGGGCTGCGGTTTTTTCTATTTATCGATTTTATTTATAAAAAAAAAAAAAAAGGAAAATGCCACGTGAGAGGCCAATAACCATTCCATTTAACGATTAGCCCGGATTTATCACAACGGTAGGAACCCTCCCCTAATTCAAAAAACCATAAAAAAAAATGTAAACGTGAGCCTACACTCATAGGTGTATGAAATGAAATTAAAAAGCTCCAATTCGAAAATTATAAATATTGTTTCTGTTTTTCAACGTAGCATTTTCAATCGCGTATCTGTTCCAGCTGACATTCATTTAGTTTCTTTCATGCAAACCACACTCCTTTCATTTATTGTTTTACAGGCCGAAAAAATGCCTCAAATTCAGTATTCCGAGAAATACCACGACGATCGCTATGAGAAATACCACGACGATCGCTATTGCAAATCTTGAGATTCTTAAAGTGCCCATTTTTATAACCAAAAGTTCGGTCTCTAAAACTATCCTCTGCCACAAAAAGTGATAGAGTTTCAAAAAATAGAAACTTCTGAAAATATCACAATCAAGAATCCCAAAGTTCCCATCCCTTTGTCCTCCAAATATGGCAAAAACATCATCGCTAAAAAAAGGTAAAACAATGACAGTCTCTTATTGCCACCAAATTTCTCCCCCTTATTGTAATCAATACGAGGTCTAAAAAAAATGTGGTCAACTCTAAAATCTTTAAATATGATTTTGTAGAGTTTTGCTTGACCAAGTTTGACTACATTTGACCGAGGCCCAAAATATATTTCAACCTCACACAAATCAAACCCCATGGCCATCTTTCCAATGGGTATCCAAATCTACCTTCCTCTTTCAAGAAAGATACAATTTCTAAGAATATCAAATTTTCAATATTGTAAGTCTTGAAAATAAGAAAGTGATCACTCCAAAAACTCAATATTGAGTTTCCAAAACTATCATTTGCCACTTAAGAAGATCAAGTATACAAAAATAGAAACTACTAAAAATAATGGAAAGGAGAATTTGAAATTGCCCATATGGCCGTGCTCCAAAGATAGCACCAAATCTTGAAAAATCTCAAAGACTAAAATAGGCTACAAATCAGTAGTCTCTGATTGCCACCAAATTTTAACCCTCTATTGTACATGATACCAGGTCTATGAAAACGTGATCAAAACTAAAAATTTCAATTATTCTTATTTACAAATTTGTTTAATTGGCTCTGAACAGGGCTCGAAATAGCTTGCCACCTCGCACAAAAAAAAAATACATGTTCATCCTTGCAACGAGTATCCAAATCCATTTCATATTTCAAGAAAGATAAAATTTCTAAAGTGAAAGTATATATAAATATTGAAAATATGAAAGTGGCAATGTAAATAACCCAATATTGGGTTGCTGAAACTATTAGCTGCTACTAAAAATATAGATTTGAAAAAATGAATTTGCTAAAAATAGAAAAACGAAGAAACTGAAATTGCCCATCTAACTATCCTCTTAATGTAGCACCATAAACTGAAAAATATTATGATTAAAAAAGGGTCAAAACTCGACAGTCTCTAATTGCCACCAAATTTATCCCCATACCATAATCGATATAGGGTCTAAGAAAATGTGATTGAATCTAAGAACTTCAAATGTGCATTTGTAGATATTGGTTTGACCAAGTTTAACTAGATTTGACCAAGAACCAAAATAGCTCGGAACCTGACACAAATGGAAACCCATGGTCATCTCTAGAATGGGTATCCATGTTATGGATACATAAGGCACCTTTTAAATTTTGTCAAATTCAAGATTCATTTGTTAGGGAATTCAAATGTATGCTAGATGGATCCAGACATGATCATAGAGGCAGGTGCAAAATTTATTGTCGGAAAAGGGTTATATATATTTGAGAAAAAGTTCACATACATGAGGCTTTTTTTAATTGAAGGGAAACCCTTCCTCCTTCCCTGTTTTTTTTTTATTTATTTCTTAGCCATGTAGACAATACAAATAGTGTTCTACTTTCTTTGATAAAAGGACAAAGCAATATTTCATTCCCATGCCTTTTAAGATTGCTGGTATTTTAGTGAAAAGTTCATTAAACTTGGCTAAGATCGTTGGATAATTTGATTATTTCCATATGAAGGATGTTGAAGCACATACGGGTTTTGATCTAGAAGGCATCTTCACGGCTCACATGGTTTCAATCGGTTACAATTATGTTGTTACTAAGGAATAGGAAATCATAGAGGGAGCATATGTGTAATAAATCTCGATTTCATCATAATGTTTTTTTTTTATTATTAGTCTCTAGATGTGACATCCCCCAAAAATAAAATATTTTTATGTGCTGGAAATTTATTTTCGTTTTTGGCAAATTCGAATCTAGAAAATTTTTGCCATTTATGGCAATTCCAAAATTCAAATTTAATAATTGTATTTAATTATTGTGACTATTGGGCAGATCTGTTTGGACTCAACTAACTATTTGACTATGACACTTGTATTAAAACAGAATATTTATATTAATTATAGGAGGACAAATGGAATAGCCATGTTAAAATCAGCTGACCATGACTCCATGAGTGGGAAACATGTGGGAACTGCCTCTAGACTGATTAATAGAAGTGGAAAATCAGAGATTTGACCACTGGCATCCCCTAAAAATCAGGCATTAAGAAAGCTGCGAAAATCCCCAAAGGAGGGAAAAAGACTGGGAAAAAATGATAAATAGCATATGTGAGAAGGCAAGACGCTGCCAAGTATGCTGGGGAAAGATTTGTGAAGCTCTCTTGCTATTATGAACACTGCGGATTGAGTGTGAGGCAAGAGGAGCCTGCTGAAACATAATTGCCTTACTGTTATGAGCACTGTTGAGTAAGTGTGAGGCAAGTGGATAACTATTGGAATTGAAGGACATTGTTGAGGAGGAGTTTTCCAAGTTTGCCCTCATGGATTCATGGTCAGGCTAGGGGGTGAATTGGGCAAGTAGATTTGGCTACCCTGTTCTATGGTTGGGAGGAACGTCATTGTTCCCTTTGTCTTCCCACGGATTGGATTTAGATATGTTAATTTCCCCCTCTCTATTATGAATGGCTATGTCTTTTGATGTTATGTATCTATTGAATCTGAACTAGAATAAGTTACATTCTCTGTCTGTATGACTTCATTTTTTTTTCATCTGGTGTATTGTACCTGATTAAATCGGATCGGTAACGATTTCTTCCCACTTTTTGTTTGAATGTTTTATCCGATGTTATGTATCTAACAATATGCTCTAACAATATGCAAACAAAATACTAGATGTGTATAGAATGACAAAATTCGAGAGTTAAAGAATTTTGGAAACCCCTTTTTGTTCTTTTTGTTTTGGATGCTAAAATGATCTTGAGAATCGACGCCTTTCAGAGGATTTTTTTTTTCCTTGTTTCTTTTCATTTGAGAAGGGGCTATCCCTTTCCTTAGTCGAGGTCTATGACGAATTTAGACATTTCCGTTACATAAAATTTTTATCCTTATGCACCCTTCTGTGCATGTAAAATTCTTAAGGCTTTATGCTTTCGGAATTCTGTGAGGTAAACGGATATTGAATCCTTTGTGAATTTCAGCATTCGGGACTTGCTAGTTACATTTTTGTGAAGTTCCATTGTTTTTTCAAACCCTGAAACTCTGAATCTCGATATCCCGAAGTGTTGGTCCCACACCCTTTCACCTTTCGGATTTCAGGAATTGTTGTGTGCTTTTGTTTAGCATTTGAAACCCCGAATCCTGAAATCTTGAAGTGTTGGTCCCACATATTTTCAGAATTCGGGAATTGTTGTGTACTATTGTTTGGCATTTGAAACCTCGAAACCCCGAATCCCAAAATCCCAAAGTGTTGGTTCCACACCCTTTCACCTTTCAGAATTTGGGAATGGTTGTGTGTTGTTGTTTGGCATTTGAAAACCACGAAATTCCAAACCCTGAAATCCCAAAATGTTAGTTCCACGTTCCTTTCTTTTTCGCAATTTCGGAAATTGTTTGTGGTTAATGTTTTGGCTCTTGAAGTCACGGAATTCCAAACCCCGAAAGCCCGAAATGTTAGTTCTACATTCCTTTCTTTTTCGCAATTTCGGAAATTGTTTGTGGTTGATGTTTTGGCTCTTGAAGTCGCAGAATTCCAAACCTTGAAAGCCCAAAATTTTAGTTCCACGCTCTTTTCTTTTCGCAATTTCAGGAATTGTTGTGGTTGATGTTTTAGCTTTTGAAGTCGTGGGATTCCAAACCCCAAAATCCCAAAATGTTAGTTCCACGTTCTTTTCTTGTCGCAATTTTGAGAATTGTTTGTGGATGATGTTTTGGCTTTTGAAGTCGCGGGATTCCGAACCCCGAAATTCTGAAATGTTAGTTCCACATTCTTTTCTTTTTGCAATTTCGGGAATTGTTTGTGGTTGATGTTTTTGGATTTTGAAATCGTGGGATTTCGAACCCCGAAATCCTGAAATGTTAGTTCCACGTTCTTTTCTTTTCACAATTTTGGGATTTGTTTGTGTTTGATGTTTGGCTTTTGAAGTCGTGGGATTCCAAACCCCGAAATCCCGAAATGTTGGGCATTTTTCACATTTTTGAAAATTTGTTTATGTTGATATTTGGACTCTAAAACTCGTGAAGTTCCGTACCCAGAAATCCTGAAATACGAGTCTCATCTTTCTGTTCTTTCGCATTTCAGAAGTTTGTTCATGTTGATGTTGGACACCGAAACTCACGAAGTTTCAAACCTCAAAATCCCGAAATGCGGGACCCACCTTTCCTCTTTCACAGTTTTGGAGGTTTGTATCTGTTGATGTTCGGCTTCTGTACTTGCGAAATCCCGAACTCCGAAATCCCGAAATGTTGGACACTTTTCGCAATTTTGGGAATTGTTGTGTGTTAATGTTGGTTGTTGTACTCGTGAAATACCGAACTCCGAAATCCCGACATGCTGATCACTTTTCGCGATTTCGTAAGTTGTTGTGTGTTAATATTTGGACTGGTAGGAAAACATTGGAGAATCTTCCTCCCAATTAGAGGTAGGGAAGTAACAGACCTGTTTACAAGTCGCTTGTATAGTTAAGTATGTGTTGGTGTTATAGGCATCATCAAATAAGAAAATATTGGTAATTTTTACAAGACTTTAAATAACATTGAAGGGAGGAGTATAAACTTATTGTATCATTGGGTAGGAAGTTTTAAGTTGCATAGTAAAGAAAATCAATGACACTAAGGTCTCTAACAAACTTTCAGACTCAAGCTTTATAACATAAGACTTTATTGCTTGAATATCGAAACTACGCAAGGATAATTGTACAAAAAAATTATTTTTTTTGTGACAGTTTTTTTGAGGTACATTACACTAAGTCTGTATAATAGTTTATAACAACACTAAAAAGATTGTGATACCCTGTGTACTAAATTTCTCTTTCCTAGCATTACAGATCCACAGTCTGGAATTTACCCTTCCATCTTTTATTTAAGTCGTACTAGTCTTTGCAAGGGGTTGAATGTCTACACCTTATAAAAATTATGTAATCGACATAGGCCCGGAACTTAGGATTTCAGCCTCTTTCTAACACATATTACCATATGTGCACACAGGCCTAAATTCCAGTACACCATATCAACTTAAATAAATGTAACAAAGGGAAGTCAAAAGGTTTTCTTTATCCTTGGACTTAGAGGTTTGGCTTATTAAGTCACAACGAAATCCTGTTAAAACTTACTAGTTACAAGAGAGCCCTAAAATGGCAGTTGATTGAATCCTTACGAGACTTAACTAAACACAACCCTGGCGCCAACTGGACTAGTAGTGATAGGTTTTTTCTTTCTTTTTGGAGGAGTCCCATACTTGTTCTTGAAATTACATTAAATATGACGGGATGTGATGATAGTCGGAATTAAGTTCTTTGTCCAGCCATTAAAAGGGGTGGGTGAGGAATGAGAACCACCCTGTTCCCTACTCCAATACATTCACGCCCCATCACTGCTATCACATGGCATCAAATTCTCGATGTACCCTGCATTCAATATGCATTGGGAAGTGTGTCTTAAGGTAGCAACCGATATTCATTGTCATTTGGGCAAGTCTGTTCTGAATTGAGCTCTGTGTGTTCCCTTATTTTCTTAGCTTACTCTGTGTGGGGTATGGTGTCTTGGAGCACCTTCTAAATTATTCCTGCATTCGGTAAGTGTCTTTCTTGTGGTATAACTTTTACTACAAGTTCCCATTTTATCTTTTCGGATTACTTCTCCTGCATTCCCTCCCAATGCATTTCATGCAAGTAGGGTCCTTCTCGTAAGCCCTTTTGCCCTCCTCCTACATTTGTCATTTTCCATGCGTTGGAAACTTTCCTCTGTGCTATCTCCTATTATATTCCGTTGGAAAAGTAGTTGAAAGTTCGTTTGGCCAGGCCTTGTATACATCAGTATGTTAAACATGTTCCACAACACTGAAATATTTCTGGAAGTTACTTCTATTATGGTTGAGTAATAATGAAATGGGTTTTCACTTCATTTCTCTTTTTTTTTCTCTCTATTCTTCCGAGATTTCTCAATGAAACCTTAAGCCTAGGGTCTTCCTTTTGGAGAGTTTCTCGTAAAAGTAATATCCAGCCTAACCTTTCAGCAAACCTTAAAACCTAAAGATAACTAAGGGTGGTTAGATTTACCTCTGCATACCCTCTTACTCATATTATGGACGCAATAAGAGTGCATGTGTGCTTGGAGTTTTCGACATTGGGTTGTCTCTGTATTTTCCTTAAAAACATAATCATAGAATGCTAGACAGATGATTGGTGTGGTTTTATTGGCCATTTGATTTTTGAAAAGGACAATGAATTTTTGCTTATCGTGCGATTTGGATAAATATTCTGACATTTGTTTATTTATTCTTTGTTCCGTTCTTTCCTTGGTTATTCAAAGATATTTTTGTTTCTAATGATGGTCCCTTTGTTTTGCGAGGGTACCCATCAGAGAGATTTGGACTCCTCCTCCCTCTCCATTTGGACAATACGTATTTTTTCGCAAAAGGGGAATGTGACATCCCCAAAAATAAAGTATTTTTGAAATTTAAATTTGTTGGAAAATTATTCTGTTTTTAGTAAATTCAAATTTGGAAAAATTTTGTCATTTATGGCAATTTCAAATTTCGAATTTAATAATTGTATTTAATTATTATGACTGTTGGGCAGAGAAATGATTTGACCCTACTAACTATTTGACTATGACACTTGTATAAAAACAGAATATTCTATATTGATTGTAGGAGGACAAATGGAACATCCATGTTAAAATCAGCTGACCATGACTCCATGAGTGGGGAACATGTTGGAACTACCTCTGGACTAATTGTTACAAGTGGAAAATCAAATATTTGGCCATGAGAAGCCCCTGAAAATCATGGATTTAGAAAGTTGCGAAAATTCCCAAGAGAGGGAAAAGACCTAGGCAAAGATATGGTCGGGATAAATAGCATATGTGAGGCGGCAGGACGCTGGGGAAATTTTTGGTTGCTTTTTGTGATGAACACTACTTGCTGAGTGTGAGGCAAGGAGAAGATTACTGATAGAGGAAAACATTGCTACAGAGGAAATTCCAAGTTTTCCCTCATGGATTCATGGTCAGGCTAGGGGGTGGATAGGAAAAAGGATTTGACTGCCCTATTCTACTGTTGGAAGGAACACGGTTGTTCCCTTCGTCTTTCCACAAAATGGTTCAGATATGTAACCCTTTCATTACCTATCTGAATAATCATATCCTTGATTTAATGTAGTTGCTAAATTTGAATAGAATTGTTTTCATTCTTTGTCTGAATGATTCATATATCCACTGTAATGTAAATGTTAAATCTGAATAGAATTATTTTCCATCTCTTTTGAATGATTTAATCACAGTTGCAGTACACCTATTATATTTTGTACAGATACAATAATCTGGGCACAATCGGTTCGAATATAAGAATTATAAAGACTAGCAGAGTGCCTTATGAATCTAATGCTAAGAGATGTTTCACAGTTGAGTTAGAGTCTGAAAAATTACTAAAGTTACCTTTTAATTGTATATCGGAAGGAATTGGCATGGTTAAATTCTGGAAATGATTCCTTCGTAAACTAGATTATTACCATCTAGAGATATCTGTAGGGTAATCACTAGCATACATGCATTCTAATGTTCAAATAAGTTTATGTAATTCGAGTTTGCATTCAAGATTTTCACATAAGGTATTCACAGGGTGCTTATATATTTTTTGTAAACATTTATTCATCGAGTTATGGTATAAACTGAGGTTTTATGTATATACCTATTAATCTAAAAACAA
>JASDQU010306860.1:142403-167679 GCA_032191745.1 Picea mariana | reverse complement strand
TTCCATACATAGCAGCGAGACCCCCTTCTCTTCTCGGCGTTGAGGGAACGGAACGATACTTGGTACATTCAATTGTTACCCCGATCATCCAACATCTCTGAGTCACATGGATGAGAGGACCAGTACACAGAATAGGCCCAAACCACCTCTTCTGGGTGAACCTTTCAAGCGGGTGACACACATTATCAACGCTTGAAAAGGGGCCTGTTTATCAGGTTCAATCGATTGGCGGGGAACCATTTATCATGCCAATGAGAAGTTCCGGTAGTCTTTTGTGTTAACTTAATGCTTGGAACGAGTTGGTCAGAGAAGAGTGCTATCCTTGATGGTAGAGGATAGTGCCGTAAGTTTATTTGATTGACCAGGCGGGGAGATAATATGCTCTAGCGCAGAATCTATACAAGGATATTTTGTCTCCACCAGCACTGACAACGACGGAACCGACTCAGATCGAAAGGTCGGCTAGCAAAGTTGGTTTAATCATAAATGATCACCATCCATAAAGAAAACAATTCAAATATCCAAATTTCATTGTCATTATGAAAAAACCATGGACCTTACTTACCACTAAATTATATATTTAAAACTCTTGTCGATAGAGTAGGTGAAATTTCAGGTTTGAATTTTCCCATAAAATTGATTAATTTATTTTTTTTAATACATAATTCATATTCATTATTAAAAACAAAAATAACATTTATTTTTTAATTTTTTTTTTTAAATAAAAAGAATAGGGCAATTCCTTATTAATACACTATTACTCTACAAAACTGATATATGTCACTAGCATGTTACTTGTTCCGCCAAACTAGTGGAAACTGAAACATGTGGTTGCCTATTATGCTTTCGGCCAAAAAACGCAGCCACCACTTGCCCTGCCAATTTGTTGGAAACCAGAGCAGGTGGCGGTTGGTAGTGTAATATGTTTGGGTGAACTAGACATACTAACAAACTCTGGAAATTAAAACTAGGCAAAAACTGAATGAAGTACCAGACCATGATGACAAGAAAAAAACTCCATCGATGTGTCAGTGATGTTCAGAGAACTGTGCAAAATTAAACATTAGAGGGGTTGTTAGAACAATGGAACCTGCCATCCAGAGAGCCATTGTGAAGGATGCCATCGTTGAGCTTGAGCATATAGGGTTGTGCGCAAGTTGGGCACCTCTGCATGGCTGGTGCATTCGAAAAGGCATCGAACATCATGTCGATGCAACTGTTGATGAGGGTGTGTCGATGGAGTTGCTCTGTCATATAACCTTTGATATAAAAAATAAGCTCCAACTGTTCCAGGCTGAAGAGGCTGGGCGGAGTCTGGTCACAATCCTCAATTGGGTTCAATGGTGGAGGCTCAGTAGTGGAGAGTTCCTTTTGAACAATGCAAGTGGAACCATCCATGGCCTCCTTTGTTCCTGTAGCAACAACACTGGTGGTGGGGCGAATAATATGGGCATCCAGGATCGTGTAGAGGGGGGACTCCGGTGGAACCTGAATTGGTTCCTTCGGGAATTCCTCCTCCACGAAGGCCATTGGAGGCATATGTGGCCGTGCAATTTGCTAAGTCCGGGCGATGGACACAACCCTCTCCAAATTGTGCAAGTGTCTCTGCCTTGCCGCACGACTGTACCAGGCAGGACCTCACTTGGGATTTCTTCTCTCTCTCTCTCGGCATGGTGGAGCACCAAATTCCAGAGCAAAGCAAGGAGAGAAAACACTAAGGCGAAGTGGTGAATGCCATGGCCAACCTGAATAGTTAACAGAGGGGTGGATATGACCGCTTTGCTACCACCTGTACCCAACGTCACCTTCCTGCAATTAATCATCGAGGCCTCCATTAATATGGCACGGGAGAGTTGTCCTCCCTTCCTTTGTAATCTTTTATGACCATCCTCCATCCAAAAATAGGGATTGGGATGGCAACCGACCATATTTATGATAAGTTTCGTGAGGAGCCTAAGTGGCCTCCCTTAAACTATGTGTCACCCCATCCCAAATTTATTTTTCAAATATCAAAAGCAAAAATAACATTAAAAAACAAATAGAAATCAAATAAAAAATTAACATAAATATTTGTACTTTTAATTAAAAAAAATAAAAATAAAAATAAAAAAATTAACATTAAATATTTGTACTTTTAAATACATCACAAAAATGTTACAAAATAAAATAAGTTATGATAGTACAGATTTAATAAATTATGCCTACAATTAAAAGTCCAAGTCAATTATCACATGACTAATCACTGGAAAAATAAAATAAGTTATGATACTACAGATTTAATAAATTATGCAACTAGAAATAAAAGTCCAAGTCAATTATCACATGACTAATGATTTGAAAAATATATTTTATATTAAAATAGAATTAGAGTAAATTAGTATAATTGGAAGAAGTCACATCGCTAAATACTTTTTGACTTGAAAATTTAAATAACTTTAAATGGAAATTCCTAAGAAACAACCAAACTACTTCTATAAATGTATTACTTTTTAATTATTTCAAACTTAATAAAATATATTTTATATTAAAATAGAAAAAAATAAATCTATATTTTATATTAAAATAGAAAAAGAATAAATATAATATATAATTTCCCCACTCCATATATTATATGTAAATTAATATATTATAGTATATATTATATATACTATATGTGAGCTAGTTCACATATAAACAAAAATATATTAGATATTTTATTTAAATATCATTCCACATACACTATATGTAAGTTAGTTCACATATAATAATTGTGAGTTAACTAGGAAAAAGTTAGTGACAATCAAAAAGTTCGATGATAATCTTTGTTTGGGAATCTGGTTTCCTCTATAGAAAGGTTAATCCAACTAGGATAGGGATGTAAAATATTTTTTGTATATAATAATTAGGTGATGAATTAGATTTTAGCTTAAAAAGAAATAGAACCTTGTTTTATTTTTTATTTAAGAATTTAATAAAATACAAAATTATGGTGATATGAAATTTAACTCATATATATTATATGTAAGTGTTTTTAATTCTTTCAAATTTAAAAGATATATTTTATATTAAAATAGAAAAAGAATAAGTCTATATTTTATATTAAAAAAAAAAAAACTAATTTATAATTAAAATAAGTCAGATCTTAAAATACTTTTAAGTTTAGAATTTCAACAAATGGATATTTTAAAATATTTTAAGCTTTAAAATTTCAATAAGTTTAGATGGACATTTTAATTAGAAATATAGCTTAAAATATTTCAAGTTTATTTTATTTGAAATCTATATATTTTTTACGACATTAAAGATATTCCAATTATCAATATGAGGAGTTATGTTCAAGATATTCAAATTATGTTTATTGAGTTATGAAAGCATCTAAGGAAGGATACACTAATGAAGCTTTGATCATTAATTTTTAAAAAATATGATGGATAATTTCTAGCTATTGTCTTGTAATTATATTTCAATTCAATTACTGCAATTAAAGTTAGATTTATAATTTGTAAATTTGATTGTGATAATAAAATAATATATATGTGGAATCTATTTTTTTATGGTTTCTATTATATAGAAAGTAGTTAATACCAAAATAAACAAAGGTTGTATAATAATTTAGTTTTTACCAAATAAATTTGGAAATGGAGAAATAAATGAAACAGAGCAAATAAATTTAGAAATGAATATAATAATTAAGAGAATACTTCCCGGATGGGGTGTTAGGCGGTGCAACGCGGCAACAAATGGGAGAGGGTACTGGGCGATGTGGCATGCGGCCACGTGATGGGCTTGTGCCACAGCCCATCACCCCACCCGACCTTTAAATGACAATAATGGTGATACGAGGGTGCATTAACAACGTCGTCCTCCCCCCTCGCTGCAAGTTTAATCAAAATAGGTGTATTATGGCCTCGGCTTACTTTGTTCCACTGCGTGCAGAGCCCCTTCCTCTGCTGTTGCACTTCATCCCTATTCTCATCCGCTGGTTTCAAGCGACTTTCCCTCCTGCAGACAGTTATATTGGCTTGCGAATGACAAGGCCACAAGGAAAACCCAGGCGGGGCTCCCCCTGGAAGCCTCGCAGACCTTCCATTTCGCCCCCGACCTCCGACTCTGAGGTTTCCTCCCCTCGGCATTAGCTCGTTTATCCCCGAGCCTCTCTGCGACCTCCGCAATCTAGTTCCATGGCAATAATCCCCAAACGCCCGTAACGCCCCTTCGGCTTCTTAATGTCCCTCCAGTACCGCCTCACCCCGAAACTCACCTTAATCATCCGAGCAGTTCGACGGATGAACCTTCTCAACGGGAGGAACCGCGAGGGGCGGGACTGAGCTTTCATGAAGCTTTTGACAGAGACCGTTTCAGCAATAGCCTGTCTGCCCTGTACAACTTGGTTTTTGAATTACGACAGGAGGTGGCGAATCTACAATTCCGCATGCAAACCACGGAAACCAAGGTGGCCAGTTTCCTCCACATCATCACGTCTATGCAAGGAGCATTGTTCTCGGATCCTGTTGCAGTCAACGAAGAGGAGGAACAGAATAGAGGACCAGACCGAGCAGATATACAGCAGACTGAGCGTGAGGATAACACTGGGGAAGCTGCGGACGACAAGGAAGCTGACATGCGATGGGATGCTGAGCCTGTTCCAACTGAGGAAGAACCCTGGCCAGGGGATCTTCAGCCCATGCAGCCCCATCACTCGCCATGTCTAAGTTTCTAGTTTTAAGTGTTAAATGCTACCTAGTAGAAATAAACAGTATAGCTACTCTCTTGTTTTGTTAAAAACTAGATGATCTCTTGGAGGGGTGAGCTGGCTGGACTGGTTTCCCCATGCTGAGGCAGTCCAGTTATTACAGTATGCACCTTTTTGTATCTTGCTATCCAACTCTAGACTTTGAAAACTCTTAATATACAAAACTTTTATTTAAAAAAAAAAATAATAATTAAGAGAATACAATTACACCAAATAAATTTGAAAATATTTACTTATAACTAACACGTTATAATTATAATTACTGATCATAATATTACTTTATTAATAATATTATATAATGATAGCTGGCAAGCTATCATTACTGACCATAATATTACTGCCATACACTGCTTTGACGAATACTATTATATATGATGTTTCAACTACCGCCGACGGATGCTATGCCGAATAATATCAATATTATTTCTGAAGATGTTGAAGCCAATTTGGAAGCAATCACGTGGACGTGGGTCTTCGGTCTACAACAAAAAAAAATTGCGCCCCAAGCACACAGATAACTAGGTCTTCCGTCAACAAGAAAGATAGATAAATGGGAAATGATTTTGATGCTTTTCGTCCGTGGGTATCTTGAAAAAATTTATAATTATTTGGTAGTAGGAATAATTTTAATTGATAGTTTGAATAGGTTTAATAGTTAAAAATATGTGTTTTAAGTTCAAATCTAAAAAGTGTAAGGTATATATATCTCCTTAAACTTTACCAATCAAGTCTCATACATCAATTTAATATGACTTGACTCTAATCTTAAAACTAGATTATTGTATCTTTCCGATAATAATGAAAACGTTTGTACTAATGAAATAATATATGAGGCTTAATTAGTGTTATAAATTGTTTGGAATCATGATAATGATACGGGTCATAACCCTATCCACAGTAAACTTATGGAGAGAAAAACTTCTGACCGCTCACACAAAAGGAGGTGAACACGTTCGCTAAAATCGTGAAGGGTGGAAACTTGTGTTTCCATGCCACTTAATTATGTAACTCTGCCCATTTACTGTGTTCTCAATCTGTATAGGTGACTCTCGTCATAATTTCTATGTTTTTATTCATAGTTTTGAATTAGATCATAGTAGATCTATGTTAATTTCGGATAGATTTATTATGAGAGACATTAAATCTTTTGAGTTGCAATTTTTTTTTGACCTCCAAGTTTCGTAGGAGAGATTGGAGTTACGACTCTAAAATTCCATCGTAATATCAAAAATCGTAATATCAACATTAGATTCTTTGTTATCAAGTTTTCATGTTTCATCCTCAGGTTGTGCAACTTCTTGCGCAGGAAATGTTTGTGCAACTTCTTGCGCAGGAAATGTTTTTTTACTAGGAACTTATACTCATACAAAGCCCATAAGTTATTCCATAATTCTTTGGTTGTAGCTTCCCTTGAAACTTTGTCCAGTATTTTGTTGACATTCYCGTAAGTACAATACCTGAATCTATAATGATACATTGATTTTTTTATACCAAAATATATTTCATCTTGAACTACAACTCAAAAGTTTTCCCACTAATTTTTTTATCACTATTTTTTGAACTTTTCATCATTTCTTTTTTCACCACAAGCATCCATAACTTGAGATGGAAATTAAAAACTTACCAAGAATAGCCTCATTTTTACGATCTGTTACTGCCTTTGGATAACAATCTCTTCTTGCAATCCTCCAAACGTTTGCACAACTCGGACAAAGATAGATTGGTGGCAGACTGGAATCATCCCGACGAGATCGACTCCTTATAAATAATTTCATGAGACGAACGGACGGACTGAGAGCCGTTGCAGGTCATTTTCAAGTTATCTATGGCGTCTGTCTGGTGCTATTTTGCCGTTCACGGAAGACCTTTTGATTCTTAAAGAATACTTTCTTTGTACGTATCGCCTTTAATGGCCGCCTTTCTTGAATGGGGTGTGACAATGAGTGATTTTTTTGATAGAGAATGCGATACAATTTCAAGATTTTAAATTATTTTTATTTTGTTTGGATTTGAATATGTAATTTTTAARAAGAAAATATTTGTTTTTAATCATTAGATTTAAGTTTAAAAATATAGTAGATTTAAGTTTAAGAATATGTGTTTTTTCTTAATAAGATATATATATTTTAWATAAAATTGGTAAGTAGAAAAGGTTTCATACACTAATTTGATTCTGAMTTGAGTGACTTTAAAAATAAATTATTATTATTATTATTATTATATTTAAATAAATTTAAATATAAAAATATTACTAAATTTTTTCTTATTAAAAAAAAATAATAATAACTTAAATATATTAAAGTTTCCAATATTCTTAATATATATYTCAACAATTTCTAATAATTTGGTTTAAAATACAATTATCTTTTTTATTATTAGTCTTTTTCCAAGATTCTTAATACTTTACAATGAATAATAATCCAGAGGAAAATATATATTTACAATGAATAATAATTAAGAGGAAACATGCATGAGTAGTCTACAATGAATAATAATTAAGTGAAAACATCCATGATTTTCAAATCAACTACAATTAAAAAATATATTAGAAAATATATAATGGATCTATACTATATGAATAAATGATGAGTTGATATCTAACATGATAAATAGTTTGAATATTAATTATTGATATATATTCTTAAGAAACATGATACCACCCACCTACAATGAAAATGGGTGACAATGCACATAGCTATAATTATTTCTTACCTATTTCATGATAAATAACAGTTAACTAAAATTCAAAACTTCACTCTTATCTCATTATCAGAAAACTCATGTAAAATTTCCATTAAGTAAAAAGTTTTGGGAACATTTATTTATCAAGAAAATTATGTATAAATTATCTTCATTATTTTGATTAAATTCCTCATTATTCATTACGTAAAAAGTTTTGAGAGCATTTATTTATTAAAAAAATTATGTATAAATTATCTTCATTATTTTGATTAAGTTCTTAARTAGTTACCACTCACTAAAYAAAGAGTTTTCAAAAAATCTAAATTCTTTCTCATTGTCTTAATGATAAAACTCATGGATAATTTATCTTTATTYTTTTGTTTCAATTTCTTATTCTCCATTCTCTAAGCAAAAAGTTTTTAAAACATCTAAATACATTGTCATTATAAAAAAAYTTATTTATAAATTATGGTTATTCTTTTGTTTAATGCAATCACAAAGTTTTTATTTTTTTTTAAATAGTTATTATCTATTAAGCAAAAAAAAATCATTATCATTAYGAAAAACTCATTTATCTTCATTCTTTTGGTTTAATTATGATTGATCACCATCCATAAARAAAAAAAATTCAAAAAAAAAACAATTCAAATATCCAAATTTCATTGTCATTATGAAAAAACCATGGACCTTACTTACCACTAGATTATATATTTAAAACTCTTGTCTCCCACACAATAGATATTTGAGTAGGTGAAATTTTAGGTTTGAATTTTCCCATTAAATCGATTTTTTTTTAATACATAATTCATATTCATTATTAAAAACAAAAATAACATTTATTTTTCAAATATTTTTTTTAAATAAAAAAAAAGAGGGCAATTCCTTATTAATACATTGTTACTCTACAAAATTGATATATGTCATTGGCATGTTACCTGTTCCGCCAAACTAGTGGAAACCGAAACATGTGGTTGCCTATTATGCTTTCGGCCAAAAAGGGCAGCCACCACTTGCCCTGCCAATTTGTTGGAAACTAGAGCAGGTGGCGCCTGGTAGTGTAATCTATCTAGGTGAACTAGACATACTAACAAACTCTGAAAATTATAACTAGGCAAAAACTAAATCAAGTACCAGACCATGATGACAAGAAAAAAACTCCATCGATGTGTCAGTGATGCTCAGAGAACTGTGGAAAATTAAACATTAGAGGGGTTGTGAGAACAATGGAACCTTCCATCCGGAGAGCCACTGTGAAGGATGCCATCACTGAGCTTGAGCATGTAGGGTTGTGCGCAGGTTGCGCACCTCTGCATGGCTGGTGCATTCGAAAAGGCATCGAACATCATGTTGATGCGACTGTTGATGAGAGTGTGTCGATGGAGTTGCTCCGTCATATAACCTTTGATATAAAAAATAAGCTCCAACTGCTCCGAGCTGAAGAGGTTGGGTGGAGTCTGGTCACAATCCTCAACTGGGTTCAACGATGGAGGCTCAATAGTGGAAAATTTTGATTGTATGTTTATATGTTGATGACTTGATCTATACAGGATTTTAAACATGCCATGCAATCTGAGTTTGAGATGACAGATCTTGGCATAATGAAATATTTTTTAGGGATTGAGGTTAATCAATCAACCAAAGGCATTTTTGTCTGTCAGCAAAAGTATGCAGTAGACATCATCAAAAGATTTAGCATAGAAGGATGCAATGCAGCAGAAACCCCTATACCCCTAGGCACAAAATTGAGCAAGAATGATGAAGGTCCTATAGTGGACTCTACCCTGTACAAAAGCTTAGTAGGCAGTTTGTTGTATCTTACAACAACTAGGCCTGACATTATGTATGCAACCAGCCTTGTTTCCAGATTCATGGAATCCCCCAAAGATTCTCATTAGAAAATGGTGAAACGAATTCTGAGATATGTTGCAGGAACTCTCAATTTCGGCTTATGGTACACTAAATCTGATAGTAATCAACTTTCTGGTTACACAGACATTGATTTTGCAGGCAGCCTAGATGATAGGAAAAGCACATCTGGACATGTTTTTCAACTGGGCACGAACCTGATCTCATGGGCATCAAAGAAGCAGCCAATTGTTTCAATATCTTCTGCAGAGGCAGAGTATGTCGCTGCTACCTCAGCTTCTTGTCAAGCTATGTGGCTGAGAAGAATATTGAAAGATATGTCACATACAAAAAATGATCCAACTCCTATTTTCTGTGACAATACTTCGGCAATTGCTCTATACAAAAATCATGTATTTCACAAGAAAAGAAAACACATTGACACTCGTTTTCATTTCATACGCGAGCTAGTCAATAATGATGATATTGTACTACAATTTTGTGGTTCTCGAGATCAGCTTGCTCATATCTTTACAAAGCCACTAAGAAAATCGGTTTTTGATTTTCAGAGACAGCACTTAGGCATAATCAGTGTTGATGATTATAACTGTTGAGTTTAAGAGGGAGTGTTAAATATAATGTAACCTCAACAGGCTGACTGTACACTGTCAGCTATCCTGGCCAGCTGTGCTTTCTATTCTTGATTTGCTTGAGCCTATTTAGCTCAGCTATTTCCCTTTGCATAGGACTTACTACTTCAGATCTTCTTCATTAACTCTTCTCATTGTACTCTTCTTCATATATTCTAATACACTGTTTTATGTTCTATTCTTTTTCTCTGCATTTCTTCCTTCACAATTTATCATAAATGAGCTTCGACCCTCCCCATTATTAAGGTGAATTTCTTAAGTATCTAAAACTCAATCGAAACCCGAGTGAATTTGTTTCTTCAATACTAACAGGAAGCATTTATAGAGAATACAAAGGCGTTGCAGAAGGAAATCGTGGCAGTGCAGAATAAGGTGGCAAGAGGTAGTGTCGTGGAAAGTTAGCATGGCGGAAAGAAGTTCGCATGACATAACCCTTGGCTAGACTACACTGCAAAATTTTCATAATTGTGGAAAGAAGTTTGCATGACATAACCCTTGGCTAGAATGTAAACCAAAATTGTCAGAGTCTAGTATTGTGAGGGCTTGCAAAATGATGACTGCAGTGTCTGACGAATGTGGCAATCAGGACATTAATACAAACCTAGGGAATTAATGACGAATGCATAATTCATCCAATAGGATAATTTATTTTATTTTATTTTTTAAATTAATTTAAAAGTATGACAGTTAGGGCAAAGCTTTTTCCTTCTACCATGGGCTAATTATTCCCATCAATTATCTTTTTTTTTTAACATAAACCGTTATTTTTTATTTAAGGATAAAAGGTTGGGACGAAGCCTAATCAACCCCTATTACAATTTATTTCTGGTAAAAAATCGAATGGGCCTTTACCATGATCTTACATCGCTGGGAGACTTCTTTCTTATGGAATAGGGTACCAAATGGGGGTTTCATCGTTCTTTGAGAGCTCTCCTTGGGTTAATAGGCATCCCATATTTGCCCTTTCATCAACTTCCTTGTTTAGATTTCGAAGGATGTGGTAGAAGGAGATGGAGGTGAAGTTCTACATTACTTTACGTAGTCTCTGCAAAGTCTTGTTGAGCACCGGGTTATTGAAGTAGTCGTCTTTATTTAGAATTTTTATCAGGATTTTCGAATCCCTGAAAACTTGAATGTCTTTTTCACCGTTCCCTTGAGCGAGTTGGCAAGCTTTGAGTAGTCCTAGAATTTCTACTTGATTATTAGTGCTCTGCCCCAGGCCCCAGCTGAAACTATCTTTTCTTTGATCGTTCGGGGGGTAGATTACCCCCCCTGCTCCTGATGTTCCCGTGTTTCCTTTGGAAGCTTTGTCAAAGAATATCGTAGCTTTGCCCTAATTCTTCCACCACTTTTGAAAGTTCTGTTTAGGGGTTCGAAGCTACCACTTTGGGTCGGAACAAGGCCGAGGGGTGTTCTTTTTCTTACTTACTCTCTTCAAAGGTGCACCAAGTCAATTGATCTCTTATGGGAGGAGAACGATATCTGTCTTGTGAGGTTGATTCTTGAGAGTTTCCAGTAGCAGTGCTTTGGCTTTGGCAGCCACGACTGTGGGTGGCTGCAGACGGTCATTGAAAGTGGATTCATTCTTTGCTAACCACACTTCCTAGCAAATGTATTTTGGTATGGAATACCAAATTTTGGCCCACATGGTTTTTCTCTTCAACGCATGAGGAGAACGCCCTTTCCAAGAGGTGAATACATTGACAACAGTGAGTTGTGATGAGGTTTGTGCATTGAGCCTGTGCATAGCCTGCGTCCAGACTTCTTGAGTGAATGGACAGTCAATAAACAGGTGATCCGACATTTCTTGTGCCGAGCAGCGGAGTGGGCATCTGTGGGGCTCAATGATACCTCATTTTGCTAGGTTGTCTCCTGCCAAAACCCTTTGATGCATGAGCAACACCGAGCAGAAGAAATTTATCTTTGGGAGACCAAAGGGGTCCCAGACATGTTGCCACAGTGTGGAAGTGTGGATCCGTGAATGTTGAGCTTGGAGTGTTGCGAACCCCTGCTTGGAAGTGTATGCCCCGGTCGGCTCCCATCCCCATTTGTCCCTTGAGTGCAGGTGCAGAGGCGCCATTCCTGAGATCGTGGCAAGGAGGGGATTGAATTGAGGTTGCATCCTATTTGGGGGCCGTGAGATAGCCCAGGTGAGCCAGTTCCCATCTGAGTCCCATGATGAAATTTCTACCATCTTGTGGATGCCCTGTTGAATGAGCCAGGCTCATAGATCAACGATTTTTGGGACGAATTTGAGGGGTTGGAGGCCCATGATTTTGTCCTCCCACAACCAGGTTCTTCTCCCATTTCCAGGGATTCTATATAGGTGATGTTTTAAAAACTCCCAGCCCCGGGTGCAGAGCTTCCAAAGTGTGGTTCCTTTGTAGGACAATACTTCATCCATATTGTTCAATGACAGCTCGTGCAAATATTTTTTAATGAGAACTTGGCTCATTGGATGTCGTTGGTTTGAAAAGATTTTCCATAAGAACTTTCCTCCCAACGCCATATTGGCCAATCCGAGATCCCTTACCTAAAGACCACCTTCTGGTAAAGATCTTTTCACAATATCCCAGCTTACGAAGTGAAAAAAAAATTGGTTTCCCTTTCCTCCTTGCCACATGAAGTTTCGTATTAGCTTTGAGAGTTGCTTGGTGATCGATTTTGGGGCCAAGAGGAACGAGGCCTGGTAAATTGGAAGGGAGGAGGGAACAAATTTTACCAGAATGAGCTTCCCGGCTATGGTAAGCCACTGACTGCCCCAAGCAAACATTTTTGCCTTAATTTTGTTGAGTATTTCCAGCCAGTGGGTGGCCTTGCTAATTCCCAAGGTTAATGGAAGTCCTAAGTACTTGATTTTATCCCATAAGGCATAGCCCGTGAACCCTAGGGTTTGAGAGATCCAATGAATGGATTGCTAATCAACTTCCCAGCCATACACTGGACTTTTCCTCTTATTGACCAGTGCTTCTAAAACTCTGCAGAAGCTTTGAATAACTTCATTAAAAGCCCTTGCAATTTGAAGGGAAGCACCTCCCAGGATCAGAGAGTCATCAACGAATAAGGTATGGTTGATTGGCTCGGTTCCTCTCATCGACCTGATGCCTAGAATTGTCCCAATTAACTTCTTTGTTGTCATCTTTCGACTTAGAGAATCTGCCATCAATATGTAGAGGAAGGGGGACAATGGGTAGCCTTGCCTTATGCCCCTCGTTTCTTTGAAGTAGTTTATCAGCCTGCCATTTACTAAGGGGGCGATCCATGGCTCTCCTATGCAAGATTTAATCAATCTTATAAAATCAGCACTGAAGCCAAAGGCGAAAAGAACTTAGAGAAGAAAAGAGTGCCTTACCCAATCGAAGGCGTTCACCATGTCCAACTTGGTAATCATTCCTTGCTTATGACGTTGGTGGCTGGAATGAATGGTTTCCTGCACTAGAATCATGTTATCTAGAATGTGTCTTCCTTTAACAAACCCTCCTTGGTTGGGGGAGATGAGTTTTTCTAGCAGTGGCTTGATTCTGTTCGCAAGGAGTTTGGAGAGTATTTTGTAGGAAGCATTGCATAACGAAATTGGCCTGAAACGATCAAATGTCACCGGGTTTGCTTCTTTTGGAATTAGAGCAAGGAACGTGGAGTTTGTGCTTCCTCCCACTTTGTCTTTTTGGAGGAAGCTTTTGATCATTCGAAACAAATCATCTTTAATAATGTCCCAGTAAGTTATGTAGAAGTGCATGGTGAACCCGTCAGGTCCTAGAGCTTTGTCTGGCTCCATCTTCCAGATGACATTACTGATTTCGTCTTCACTGAAGGGCTTCTGAAGGCTTGAGTTATCTTCCTTGTTTACCAATCTTGGGATGTGAGTGAGGAAAACTAAAAATTCCTCCTCAGTATCCACTCCTTCTTTGTACAACTGTTGGAAATGAGAGGTGGCAGCCTCTTTTAATTAGGCTATTCCTTTATAGACAATCCCATCAAGGGAGGTTATCTTTGCTATGTGATTTCTAGAGAGGTGAGCTTGAATTTGCTTGTGGAAGAATGCCGAATTTTTGTCATTGGACTCGAGCCAGAGGTTACGAGATTTGAGTCTCAAGGACTCTTCCTCTACTCTGAATGAGTGGAGAGTGATGAGTTGGGCTTCTTGTTCTTTTTGAATTCTAGAGTAGGTAATGTCTTTATGCTCCAGGTCCACTTGCACATCTAGTAGTTTATTGGTGGTCTGTTTTCTAAGACTAGTGGGGGAATCTATTGGCCTTTTTATCCATGCTTTCAAGGTTGTTTTGTTGGCTTTAAGTTTCTGTTCCCACACATAGTTGGGCGATCCATTGATAGAAATGGACCAAGATTTTGATACTGTGTCCATGAAGCCTTCCCTATCTACCCAGAGGAGGTTGAACCAGAAGGGGATGGGTCCCAGTTTTTCCTCGTCTTCAAACAACAGAAGAATGGGTTTATGATCTGAAGTTAGTTTTGGCAAAATTTTTGTGGAAATAATCTTATTTACGGAGAGGAAGGTGCTTTGTAGCAAAAATCTGTCCAGACGGATTGAAATGTGCTCTGTCCCAGCTATATTGTTAGACCAAGTGTAGAGTCCTTTTTTTGGCTTAAAGTCCAGTAGATCCCATTGTTGAATTAAGTCTTCCACGAAGGGGAGAAATTGGTCCCTGCTATTTATGCCTCCTCTTTTTTCCTTTGTCTCCAAAATTAGGTTGAAGTCTCCAGCTAGAATTATATTCTTGGGAGAGTAAGCCTCTAGAAAGTCAGACGGAGTTTTCCAGTAGTCTTTCTTTTTTGCATAGAGAACTGGCACATAAAGATTAAAGAGGGAAAAGGTGATCTTACTTGCAAGGTGTCGAAGTTCGATATAGATCCAGTGTTGCGTGTCAAAGGAGATTTCAAGGTGGAATTTGTCTTCCTCCAAGAGAGTGGCAAGTTGCCATAAGTGCCCCTTGCACTTACTGTTTTTCTGGCTTTTGTTTTCCATTTCAATTTGTTGAAATCGAGAAGGGCATCCCCTTATATTTTAGTCTCTTGGAGCATGAGGATCTCGAGTGTTTCTGATTTCAGAAGGTTCTTCATAGCTTCATCTTTTAAGGGGTTCCCCAGGCCTCTACAGTTCCAAGAGACTAATCACATTATTTACTAGCAGAGGGGGGAGCAAAGCCTCCCTTGGGAGGCTCGTTTCTAGTATTTCTGCCAATGGACATCTCTATCGTGGGCTGGTTGCCTTGCATATTTTGTCTTTCAACCTCTTCTTCCCTTGCCTCTCTATGGGATTTCCTCTCGGCTCTTTTCGATGGCCTCTCAAATGTCTCGTCTTCCAAGGATCCTGAGATCTCTGGAGACTTCTTCCTTGTCATCTCTGCATAGGAAGTGTTGATCTGGGTTGTAGAGGGGTTGATTATTCCGGGCTTTTATCTTTTACAATAGGAGTGGGTTGTTGTTCGACCTCTTCAGTTGCTGGAGCTGGGGATGGTTCTTTTGGGGTGCTGAGTATTTCAAAGGGGTTGTTTGTTGTCTCTGCTCTTGGAGGCAGGCACTAAGCTTCCCTCTCCTTGTAACTGAACCAAGGGAGGTGTTCCATTCCCCGAGGGTGCATCTTTCCTTTTGGATCTGTTGTTCTGTTTAGTTGGAGCTTCTTTCTGGACTTCAGTCAATTGATCTCCCTTCGAGTTATCATCCTCCTCCTCTGCCTTCTTTTTGCAATGCCTGGCGAAGTGCCCGTAGCCATGGAAATGCTGGAATTTAAACGGTAGTTGCTCGTAGTCTAACACTTGAATGTAGGACCAATCAACCATCGTGAGCTTTATTGCTTCGGGGAGGCCTTCCTCCAGGTCTACTTCTACATAGATCCTCGCATAGGAGTATTGATCCCTCCTTTTGGCACAATCTATATATTTACCGAGCTTATTGCCTATGGATTCTAGAGATTTGGGGTTCCAACAATGCAGAGGTAAATGAGGCAGGCATACCCAAACGAGAACAGTCAAGGGAACATCCTAAGTTGGATTGAAATCTGAGGTCCATTGGTTCAAGTACAAACCCTGGGGGGCCATAAAATACGGGCTATTTCTGAAGATGAGATTCTTGTCCTCTACCGAATCGAAGACGAAGACAAAGAATACTTTGCCAACTAAGTAGCTTCCAATTCCTTCTTTGACCAATGATCTCCAGTTTCTTTGCACCCATGCATCAACTGCTTTGGGTGATGGCCATAGCCTGGTGAACTGTCCTATTAGCCCTCGTTCAACAAGATTCAGAGTTGATCTACAGGGTTCTTCGGTCGGCAAGGCAATAGTGGGAATGGTTTCCAACTTTTAAATAAACTTCTATTGTTGTTCACTAGAAGGGCGCTTGATGCAGGTTGCTACCAGATTCCTAAATGCGATCAGCTTGGGAGGAAGGGGAGGGGCAGCCTCGGGACCCCCTCGAGGGGCCATGGCGATGGTGCAGCTCTCGGTGGTGAACTGGAACACAGGCTCAGACGTAGCACACAGTGGCTTGGTCTATCTAGATAGGGTTATTCCCATCAATTATCTTCAACCAATAATAAAACTTTAGTTTTAAAATTTTATAAAATATTAAAATTATTTTTAAAATAAAAAATAAAAACAAATTACCAAAACATTGGGACAAATAGGTAAGGTATTGTGAAAAGTCTACAAAATGCACCAACTATTTCAGCACAATGTACCGGTTAATAGGCGGTCAACTATAGTTGACCACCAAGTAAATGCTAGAGTCCCTGGAGGTAGGGACTAATAAGAATTCCTTTTTATGTAACAATAGCTCTTTATACACAAGGATTGCGTACATGATGGTTGAAGAATGATCTTTCACCCATGTTTTTTTTTTTGGCCGCACTAACTAGTGCTTCCTAATGACATGTTTATAATATTCTTGTGGCTTAATTCATGACCTACTTCATAAACAAAGTATATAACGACATAATGAAATGGGATTGATTGAGGATTATCTACTAGTTGGCAATGCATCTTGGAAATGAGCACAACTAAATTCATAGTTCAAGGTGTTTTCACATTTATCTTGTGTTTTTTTTTCAATATGGTTTGTAATCACCGTGAAGATGATGTGTATCATTGAGAGCATAAAATCTTATGGAATAAATTGTTATGACTTGTTTCCATTGAAGACTAACTAACAAGAGTACATAATGCAAAAGTCAAAACTGGTATATTTTATCACTAAGGGCTCTTGCATCATGTTTAGGTGAATATGAATTCAATTATAAAATCATAGTTATTGAAACTTTATTATCTTCACTAGAAGATAGTACTAATGATTTTGAAATGCCAACACTTTTCAATGGAATTATATATATACTTTGGAATTATAGATCCTCGGGAAATGCACCAGGCATTTTCCCTAATTTCGAGGATGGTATTTGGGATAAACCAGATTTTGTAGAAAGCCGAGGCTTTTTCGATAGCTTGCTCATTTAAGAGCTCAACATGTCACTTGAGAGAATTGAATCTAGATGGGGAGAAAACACCCCTCAACACAAACCACTTGAGCTAAACCCAATTGAAACTCACCAATGAAATCATATGGACAAAACATTGTCTTTTAATGTAAGGCTATGTGAACTAAAAGATTCCCTACTCAACTATGAGATTTCAATTTTTGTTGATATTTATTTTGACATTATTATTCTCCATTATAATAATTATATGGAAAATCAAAGAATCCCAACATGTTGTTCAAAATATGATCGATTTATGAGAAATCAAAGAATCCCAACATGTTGTTCAAAATATGATCGAATTTAATCAATCATGTTGATTTTAATCAACATGTCACTTCGATTGACTTACCATGTTTGCATACATGACAGTCTTGGTAATTCCATATTGTTATGCATTGCATAAGCCACAAATAGAGCAACCAAATTTTCTATTCAAATGAAGAGTGAGATCCATACTATATGATGCAATATAGCCTAATTTTACACCAACTATTATAGCGATTCACTTTTCATTACAAATGTCATCAAGTAATCGAAGGTCATGAATTCAGTCAGTCATAAGAAAATAATATATTACTCTCAAACATAAATCAAATGAATTGCACATACTTTGTTCAAGATAAACCAAGAAAGATGTCAAAATAAAGAAGATGTGAAGTAGAGAACAATATGGGGAGCTAAAAAAAATCATTGAATAAAGGAGGAGTTTTGGGGATTTCATTTAAAAATGTCATGGGAGGTGTAAAGATATGAAGTAGAGAACAATATGGGGAGCTAAAAAAATCATTGAATAAAGGAGTAGTTTTGGGGAATTCATTTAAAAATGTCATGGGTGTAAAGCTAATGTATTGAAGACTTTTCCTTACAATTTTAAAATATTAGGATTCATCATAAAGATTAAAATGTGGAAGATATTTTTTTCCAAACAATGTTTTAATGCATGAAACCAAGTTTTTTTGAGAGGAAACACATTCATTGAAGCACAAAATATGGCATGTATAATGTGCCAAAATAGTTTCAATTAATGGGGAGTGATGAAGAATAATAACCTTGTGGGATTCTAATGCAATGTGATACAATGATTATTTAATTTCAATTGTTGGAGTGGATTATTATTGAATATTTTGGAAACAAATATTAACTTAATTATAACAAGATTTGATAGTTAATATATTGTTGAAAGTAAAAGAAGAATGGGAGACACTTTTCATTCAATTTTTTTTCGAATAAAAAAATCTTGATAGAACTACGAATTGGGTAGTGACTTGGAATTTTAACACGATTTTAACCAGAACAAATATAATTAAATGTTTAGGTAAATAATCATTTTAGAGAGCAAGCATATGAGTTTCAGAGATATGATTGATATCAAACTAATATAATTAAATGTTTGGGTAAATAATCATTTTAGAGAAGAAGCATATGAGTTTCTCAACTTGAGAAATATGATTGATATCAAACTAATAGAATGTATCTATACATGGAGAAATAGAAAAATGACTTATTTATTTTGCACTTCCATATTTAATATGTAATATTGTGTGCATGTTGTACTCTTATTAGATACTTTATGAGGAGACTTGTGTGTGTTCGCGTTATGTGGGTTGAGGATGAACCCGATTTAATATGACCTTAAGAGGTTATATGGGCATATGTGTATGCATCATGCCGGATGACATTGTATTCGCTTAATGTGCATTCAAGCAATTATAATAAGAATGAACTTATATATTTTGCATTCATTTATGTGTTTAATGTGCAATGGTTTAGCTTTATATTTATAATTTTAGCAAAAATTTTCAAGAGTGATTATTTTACAAATAATTTCAATATATGTATAAGAATTTTCTAATTCGAAATTAATCAATAACATATAATGAATAAAGTTACCAATTTAACAAGAACTCTTCAGGGTTTTTATTTTTTAAAGGTCTTATTTTTTTACCTCCATTTCAAAAAATGGTGCTACTTGTAGCACCCCTCTTTTGCAAGGTTGTTAAAATTGTAACTTGCTTGAAATAATTGTCAATCATTGTCTTGACAACCAATATCATTGCAAAAAATTGACTCTCAAATCGAAAAGTGATGTTATTGGTAGCATCATTCTTATTTTTGGAGTTAAAATTGCAACTTAATTGAAACAGTAGCCTCGATCACTAGTACTATCATGAACAAAGAACTTCAAATTAATTTGCAAATAGAAAAGTGATATTTTATTTATTAATCAATTTTATTTTATTTTGTAAATTTATATTAAAAATAAATAAATTGTAAAAAAAACTCCATACATGTTTCTTTTTCCTTAAAAATATCTTACAATAGATATCTATTTTAAATGTGAATTTATTAAATAATAATAAAAAAATGAATTTCTTAAATATTTAATAAAAGTATTAATATATAACATAAATTAAATTATAAAAAATATTTGAAAATTGGTCAAGTTTTATTAAATCAATTAGTTAAGGTTAAGGTGTGGGTTTTGTTTGCTAGGCAATCCAAATTCAATACTCTTATGGTGAGTTTAGTTGGGAGGAGACACCCAAAAATTCATCCATGTTAAGAATTAGTGTGGCTCATGCCAATGCGATCCTAAATGATTTTAACAGCTTAAATACCCCTGGATTGTAATTTCTTAAATAATAGTTAAAAATGTTGACCCCACAAATTACAAACACATTTCTAAAAAAACAAATTGATATATATATATATATATATATATATATATATATATTCTTTTAAAAACTCTTTCAACGATAATTTTTATTTATTTTCTTAATATTTAAACATTAATTACATTGAAAATGTTTTAAAGGGAGGTCCGTTCTGGTTTTTTCGTTGTTTGTCTTGATTCAATTAATCAAGACCAACTGTTTGACACATTGTCTCCGGTTTTCGAACCTACCACCAACTCCAATCCTTAGCCCCGTTTTCTGAAAGGGTTTAATATATAGAGCGCCAGGCAGTACTTACGTGAGTCTCCCCTCTTCCACTCCATGTACATAACATGTAATACATATTAAAAAAAACATAATTTTTGTTTGGTTATTTTATTTCTTTCTAATATTTAAAAAAAACAAAACAAATTACTAAATGCCCATTATTGTTTATAAAATTTGATCTATTTTGGAATCCAAATTTAAAAAAAAACAAAACAAATTACTAAATGCCCATTATTGTTTATAAAATTTGATCTATTTTGGAATCCAAATTTTAAAAAACTATAACTCAAGTTTTACTCGGTTAAATTGAGCAAATGAGAGCTCCTTAGAAAAATTATTTCAAGGAGAATGATATGGAAGTGGTGTCATTACCATATTTGGTCATTTACTATTTCAAAAAATTAGCAGAAGTCTATGCTGTAAATCTGCAACCAATAATGATTTGTTGAGTTATTTTGGAGAAATTTTCATTGGCCTGAAGGTTCTTGTTGTTGCCAATTCATTTCTAGATTGTTCATTTTCCAGTGAAATCCTAACCAGAAGCAATGGAAAGCGTGAATTTGGTTTTATCAATTTATTAATTTAGATTTAATTGGTTTGTTTATTTTGGACAATTTTAAGAATTTGGATTTTTGTGTAAGTTTTATTGGTTTTTAATTATATTTTCATAATTATTTTTGCAGAATTTGTTTTAAAGGATGAGGATCTGGAGCTTCGCAAGAATGGGATTGGAGCGCTAAAGAGAAAAAAAATATTTCCACAACTTTCAAATCAAACTGAAATCTTGATTCAATTATCATTGAAACATATTCCTATTTTGGATCCGAGTTTGTAAAACTATAAAATCTGAGCTTTGAGTGAAGCAGGAGGAGGGGGGGTTTCTCTTTTCCTGCAATAGGAGACTCTTAGCACTACTGTAAGGAGGATTTTTGTTGTAGTTTAAGAGGATTACTCATATCTGAGTTTGGCGATTTTCCTTTTGGGATTAAAACTTTTTTATAGAGATAGATCATGCACTGTTGTTGCTCCAGTCTCTATTGGCAAAGCTAATGTCTTGAGAGGATTGCTTGTAAAGGCAATTTACAGAATGTGGAGGTTTATGATTGTAATTCATTTTTGAACATCAAATACAATTATGGTTTGTGTTTATCTTTGTATTTTCTTATAAATTTTTTAGTAACTATTTTCTCAAAGATTTATCATTTTAATTTTGATTTAATAGTCATTTGATTATGTGAACTATTTCCTTTGTGAAGTGGCTTATCATTCTTTACCTCTACACATGGCATGCACATAGCTAATAATATCACATGTAAGAACTGTTTCAGCAGTTTGATATCATCATAAACCGTGTGTTTTAATCCCCGTTAATCTAACTATCTTTACACTTGGTTGATAAAAACTATTTTCTATTTGCCAGGTTAGGTTTTATTTTCTGCATTTAGAATTTAGAATTTAAAATTCACTTATTTGATCTTGAATGCTCTCCTTTTCTAAGAAGAAATTTTTCATGTTTAGTTAGATGAGCTTTTGCTTCAACAAAGGGTTATCTTCTTCAAGCCATATGGAAATCAACTAAAAACATAATATAGTAATTTCACATATTATAGTGACCACACATATAACATAATGTTTAACTGCGCACTCTATTACTCATCAACTAAAAACATTTTTTTATTATGTAAATATATTGAATTTAAAATTTATATAAATTTTTAAAAATAGGATTTATTTTTTTTATAATTTTTGATACATAATGTTGTAAAGCTCCATAATCTTTATAAATTTAGATTTTTTCTGTCATTTTTTTAAATTTTGGAAATAGGTGAAGTTTGTTATAATGATTTGATGTTATCATTAGAATAGTTTGTAAAAAAAAATTGTTGAAAAATACAAGAATCATGAACTCATTTCAATATATGCACTTAGAGTTTTTACTATACATGGAATTAATTGCACATTGGAAAATACATTTAATAGTGAAAATAAGAAAACATATATTCATTTAAAGCATAGTCTAAATTCATCTATACATTAAAAAATACAATTTATACAATAAAGAAACGCAATTTCACCGTGAAAAAACAAAACTTAGAACGTTTAGACAAGGTTTTTTTTCAATTGTTATATATAAAACTTGTCCAATTTAATTTGACTACTTGGTTATTAGGACTCTAAATTAGTAATTCTTATTTCTATCCTTGTTGAACATAGTATTGTCCTACTAATGCCTTTAAAAATATTTTAATTGTTAATTTTATTTGGTGTAAATTCCTACGTGAATGATATTTTCCCATTCTGTTTATATGATTATAATAATTTTTCATATTACATAAAAATGTATTTAATTTTTATTATTTTTTTCCAATTTTAAATATCACTCTAATAAATATAAGTAAATTAGAAGACATAAATAAAACTAAATATAAATTATAAAAATGAAGCAAATTCATATTTATAACAAATAATAATAATAATAAAATTATTCTATTTATCTAATCCACAAACTTGATAGTATTAAATATTGTTTTTGTCATTTTTCTATAAACAATATTTTTCAAAAATAAAATTTGTGTCTGTAATTAATTTTTTTCTTTAAACTATATTTTTTTAAATGTTTTTTTATTAAATTTAAGTGATTAAATCAACCATATAACTTTTCTCATAACCAATACTAATACTATATCTATTGTTTAATTATAATAAAATTATTCTATTTATTTAATCCACAAACTTTATAGTATTAAATATTATTTTTGTCATTTTTTTATAGATAATATTTTTCAAAAATAAAATTTGTATCTGTAATTAATTTATTTCTTTAAACTATATTTTTTAAAATGTTTTTTATTGAATTTGAATGATTGAATCAATCATATGACTTTTCTCATTACCAATACTAATACTATATCTATTATTTAATTATGGGATAAAATTTATCATATACTTTATTTATTATTTAACATCATATATTGTTTAATTATAAGATAGTATTCATCTTACTCTTCTCCTTATCATATAATATTAACATTACTATTTATTGATAGGTTATTGAATAAGAGTGAGAAACATTCTCTCCATACCAATATCATTATTATCATAATATACTTCTAGATTGTGGAAGAAGAAAAGATCTAACATTCTCATATATTGATTCTTATAAGGGCTTATAGATCCAAGGTTTAAATTGTTCTACACTAGCTAATTAATATATTATATGATTATTTTATTTTTACTTTTGTACTATCTTTATTTTATTATGTTATTTTCTTTTATTAATTAATATATACTGTATAATTAATTATAATAATTATTAATTATTAATTAATAATTTATAATTCTAAAAGTATAAGAGATAAGATAAGTTTACAAGTTGTTAATGATATAGTAGATTCATGAAGGATGAAGTTAGGATGGTTGTATAGATTGGGCTCAAAACCCTTGTTAGGATATAAATGAGAAAATTCATTAAAATAAGTTAGGACACTATAAATAGAAGGTATATCTATATAACATTTGGACTTCAAAACATCATGGAACATAATTGGACCTTAGGTTAGTAGAACATAATAAGCGGCACCACACTATCCAAAACAAATACTCTACTTCTCTTTTACAACATATCCACCTTATATTGTCTTTGGTGTTCCCTTCCTGTGTTTGGAGATATGCTAATTATAAAATATATTTTTAAAAAGTTATTTTTGTTAAAAAATTATTCCTATAACGTATTACATGAAAAATCTTAGAACAATTTAACATATGACATAAAACCAGAAAATTTAAATGAAAGATCTTGTAACAATTTAACATTTAACATATGAAATAAAACAAAAAGATTTAAACAATAATACAATACTAGCACCTAACATTGTTGTACATTGTACAATATTCACAATAGTGGTTGTTCCAATCTTTTTTAAGGATAAAATTTATATTGAAAAAATTATTAAAAAAACAATAATTTTGGTTTTCTTGATAAATCTTCATATCATATTTAAGAGTTTTATGGCTTAATAAATTGAAGTGGGAAGGGGATGAGCGATGTAGAGCATCACTTTTTCTTTTTTCTTTTTTATATGTTTTTTTTTTTTCTTTTTTAAATATAAAATAAGAGAAAGAAGAAAAAATCGAAGCTCAACGTTCTTTTCCTTTTCCATTTCAATTTATGAAACTATAAATTAAAGTGAAAAAAATGTAGAACTTTGACCCATCCCCTTTTCCCTCCCTCTTTCCCTTGTTTTATATTTAATAAAAAAAAAAAAAAATTGAAGTGGAAAGGGAAAGGCGACCTGCCCCTTCCCCTTGTTTTATTAATAAATAATACAAAGGAAAGGGGAGGGAGCGATGCCAGACGTTGCCCTCCCCCTTCCGATTTTTTATTTTTTTAAATTAATGTTTGTGTTTTATTAATTTCATTTTTTTTAATTTTGTTTTTCAATTTCTATTTAATGTTATTTTTTAAATTTCTATTTAATGTTATTTTTTAAAGTAATTTAAATTTTTATTTTTAATGTTTTATGTTTTTTTTTTTAATTTTATTATTATTATTATTTTTATTTATTTTAAATATTTTTCAAAAACATTGTGTTTTTCTCTTGAAAGTTTGTTCCCCAAGGTAGGGAGCTGGAACGACGTTCCAAAATGTGGTTGAACAATTTCAGGAGCTTGGGAGCTATTTGAGAGCTATCAATCTGAAAAATCAGAGCCCGAGAACGCGTTTCAAATTTTTGGAAGTTTTACAAGTTCTTCATAAAACAGGAAGCACCTAATGCAGTAACCACCAAAATTTTCCGGAGTTAAATCCTAAAATCTCTCCCACTAAATTTTCTGGAGCTAAAGCCTAAAATCTCTCTGGCTAAAGCCTAAAACCCTTTAAAAAATCCCTTTAAACAGAGCCCCCTCTCGTCACTGATACACAATTCATTTCGTGGACAGG
>JASDQU010306860.1:103913-120797 GCA_032191745.1 Picea mariana | reverse complement strand
AATTTAGGCAAATGTCAGGGAAAACCCCAATGTGGAGAAACCCAACAAAAGAGAAAGAGAGATTTTACTATTCAACTTCAGGAAAGTACATATCAGTAACAAAATCACAATTTCTAGCCAAGAAAAGTCCACTTACAACACACTAAAATAGTGCCAAAAATCTACCTCGTAATCTATGCCAAGTCCGTACTATTGTACGACCCTCCATGTACCTCGAAATGCATGCCAACAGTCAGTTGTACGACCCAGAAACAAGCAAAACTCTTGAATTTGCCTCGAAAATCATGCCAAAGACTACCTCGATTTGTGTACCCTCTTTCACTTGTTGTATGGATCCGTACAGTACGGCCTCCCACAGCAAAAAAATAACTCAGCAATGAAACAAATATGTTCCCTTGGGATTTGTGCCCACTTTGTCTTGGGAAATGTGCCCATTATGTTGCCCTAATTTTCCTCTCTCAAACTCTCGCGAAAAATCTCTTTCAATCTCCTCCACTTGTCTTGCACACTACCCAATGCATTCTTTTATAAATCTGGAAATGATATTTTCCCTCCGAAGTGTCTTTTCACCTTCCCAACCCTAAATCCAAAGGCCAAGATCTAATCTCACATTTTTCAAGATCAAAGGTCATAATTCATTCCCTCCAAAATGAATCACTTAAAATATTAAAGTACATTTCACTTTATTACATAAGTGCACTTTAAGAAATAAAGTCACTTTAAAATTAGAAGGTACACTTTATTAAAAAGTCACTTTAATAAAAAAATCGCTTTACAACTTTATAAAAACTCATTACAAAGTTAAGTGCCTAGTAGTGTAAACATAAGGTTACATCCACATACAAGACAAAACATGTGGAGTACCTCCCGAGCTAAAAAGCTAACATTCCCTCTTAGCGAGGGATATACTCACTGCCATCTCCATCATCTAGTCCCATCACACTGTGCTTTGTAGGAGCTCCCTCTAAACCTAGAGCTATCCTCAACACTTGCACATAACTCGAACTAAAAGATCTTCTCCTGGCAACTATCCGAAACCCTAAGCTCCTTGGAGAATCCACTTCATCCTGAGCATTGGTTCGACCACACTGGCTGAGCCTCCTACCAATGCTCAGAAGAGACTCACTCTCTTCTCTCGGAATGCAAGACTGAATCCTTGGTGTCACTGCAGTCTCAGGAGCCTCCTCATGCTCCTCATCCGACGTTGAATCATACACTGAAGGTTGTATTTGCAACATATACAACCTGTTCACCCAATCACCGATCAACTACAGTTCCATAGGGTCCACTCCCTCACTGTAGATAAATACATGTTCCCTCTTGGACAATGTGCAATATCCTACATCCTCCAAGGCTGAGACTGAGAGCAAGTTAACCCTCAACCCTGGAACAAAGAGAACTCCATCAAGCTCCAGGAATCCTCCATACTCGAGTTAGAATCTAACCCTTCCAACTCCACGTACAACTCGCGCCATACCACCTTTATTAACCACCTGTTAGTCAGGACTTGTCTCTGTGATATTTAGGAATACTCGYCAAATTCCCATCATATGGCAAGAGGCTCCACTATCCACAACCCATCTRATATTAACCTCCAAATCCTTCGCTACCGACAYTGGACACTAGGGTAACCAAAGAAAATTCTTTGTCAAACTTGGAAGCAAAGTCCTCCATGGTTGTTGTAGCAGTTGTCTCAGGACCCTCTGGTTCCTTCTTCTTCTTCCTCTCAGTACAATGAGAAACTAGGTGCCCCAACTGGTTACAAAAATAACATCTGACTTTACCCAAGTCCCTTTTAGAACTTCCTTTCTTCTTGCTCTTTGTAGCAAGAGCAACATTCTCATCAACTCCATCTGTCTTTTGTTCACTGCTCTAAGATCCTTCCTGGATCTCCTCATGAGTGAAATCATCCTACACTCTACTCCAATCTGGAAGATGCTCACGACCCACCACACACTTCACGAAGACTTCCCATTCCTTGGTGAAGCCTTTCAAGGCTATCCTCACCAACTCTGAGTCCGATATGACCTCTCCAACAACAGGGAACTCATCTTTCACTTGAGTTACCTGGGTAAGATAAGAAGAAATACTCTCATCCTTCCCCATCTTGGTATCATGCAGCTTCACCTTCAAGGCCATCTTCCGGTTCTCATTCTTCGCCTCAAATAAGTTCTTAAGTGCATCCCACATCTCCTTGGTTGTCTTCTTCTCATCCAAGTGTGGGATAAGGTGATCCTTCACCCCATCCAGAATAATCATATGAGTCTTGGCCTCATTGACCTCATGCAAGTCCAAAGCAACATGATCTGTTGCGGGAGCTACAACAACAGAGTTGACATAGTTCCAAATCTTGTTCTCCTTGAGAACAACGTACATCCGGACCTTCAACTGCAAATAGTTGGAAATGTCATCCAACTGATCCTCAAATCTAATGCTTGCATCGATATTCCCTATCACAACTCAAGGAAAACAATCACAAAATTTCCCCCCTTCAACCTTGCCCAAAAATCTCATTGTTCACTGTCACTCAGAGCCCAAGCTTTGATACCATGTTAATTTTAATGACAAAAATCAACAAGCTAGTATTCTATCAAACACTTAGCAACCTAGAGATAAGTGTCTTCCATGAACTTCTGAAATGTCTCAAACCCACATTCAGAAATTTTCATAAGCATAAATACACATTGCTAAGCAAATATGCAGTGGAAATAAACACAATGGACATCATTCAGTAACCCATGAAAAACTCAAAAATTTAGGCAAATGCTAGGGAAAACCCCAATGTGGGGAAACCCAACGAGAGAGAGAGAGAGAGAGAGATTTTATTATTCAGCTTCAGGAAAGTACATATCAACAGCGAAATCACAATTTTCAGCAAAGAAAAGTCCACTTACAACACACTAAAACGGTCCCAAAAATCTGCCTCATAATCCATGACAAGTCCGTACTATTGTACGACCCTCCCTGTATCTTGAAATTCGTGCCAACAGTCAGTTGTACGGATTGTTCTGTATGACCCAAAAACAACAAACAAAACTCTTGAATCTGCCTCGAAAATCATGCCAAAGACTGCCTCAATTTGTGTGGCCTCTTTCACTTGTTGTACGAAATGTATGGATCCATACAGTACGGCCTCCCACAGCAGAAAAATAACTCAGCAATGAAACATATATGCTCCGGATTTGTGCCCACTTTATCTTGGGAAATGTGCCCACTATGCTGCCCTAATTTTCCTCTCTCAATCTCCTCCACTTGTCTTGCACACTACCCAATGCATTATTTTAAAAATCTGAAAATGACATTTTCCCTCCAATGTGTTTTTTCATCTTCCCAACCCTAAATCCAAAGGCCAAGATCAAGGGTCATAATTCATTCCCTCCAAAATGAATCACTTAAAATATTAAAATACATTTCACTTTATTACATAAGTGCACTTTATGAAATAAAGTCACTTTAAAATTAGAAGGTACACTTTATTAAAAAGTCACTTTAATAAAAGAACCACTTTACAACTTTATAAAAACCCGTTACAAAGTTAAGTGCCTAGTAGTGTAAACATAAGGTTACATCCGCATACAAGACAAAACATGTGAAGTATTTCCCGAGCTAAAAAGTTAACATTTCTCGTGAGGAAGATATGGATGCATTTGTATATGATTAACAAGATTGTATGTTTGATGTTGATCACAGAAATTATGATGTTGAAGCTCTCCTTCAATCTTTTTATTGTTAAAAGACTTCTTGTTGCACATGAAGATCAAATCAGGTTATTGAAGAACCATTTGTTTGAATAAATCCAAGCAATAAAGATCTAGGGTTTGCTACCTTAACATTCTCCTAATCCAAGATATCACAGATATATCTTTTAGCCAAAGAGGAGTACCACCGCTATAAAAATGCATGGGGATTCATATCCTCGTGAAGTTATCGTTTCAGTCCTAACAGATTCAAACGTCAACAAAACCTAATTTGGAAATTTCTATTGTATATCACTATTTGCATACTGTGTATAGTAGGACTTTGACATTCATACACTTGAGCTCCACAAGTTCATTGATTGTTAAGTTAAACCTGCAATACCTCTAAATATGAGTGTAATTGAAATATGTTCAAGCACATATACTCCAAGAGGCATAAAAGATTGGCCAAATACAGAATGAAAGATTTAATGTTTGTGCACTACAATTTCAACTTTGTAGTAAACAATTGAAGGGGAGCAAATGTGACGACAACATCTAGCTAGATAAGGTTGATTTAACATAAGATTGGACTGTCGATATAGAAAAAGCTTTCAAAGATGAGGACCTTAGTTCATGACAAAGAATTACACACCAACTCAATAGCACCATCATACGCAAAGACAAGGTGTTCTCATTCATGTGCTTGACAGTGGCTTTTATTTAACCATGTTTCACCATTTTACATCATGGTCATCATCCATGGCATATGCGCATTCAAAGTATTTGTACGTAAAAATTTGAAGCTGTTTACTTGAGATTCATTTTTTATGTCTATTTTTATCTGGATGTACGTTTTCATTAGACTCTCAAGTATTTATGAATTTGTTTATGTTAAACAAAGATCATTTAACGAATTGTTCATGGGAAAGCCCCTTCTTAATGCATAGATTATTACCAAGTTTTGGCAAGTTGAGTCCCCACTTGAGTTTTCCTAAAAGCATGCCCAGTCCAAGTCACTTGTGACTTCGCTAATAACTTGGAAAGGAACTCAATATCATCAGAACTTGTGAAATTATAAACATCAATTCAATTGGAAGTAATATTGTTGCAACTGAGTTTCGTTATATTGKTTTGGAGAAAACAAACAAGTATTAACTCGGAAGGAAAAAAATTATATCATAGTTCCTGGTCTACCAAACACATCTGATGAAGAGAACAATAATSACAACACCCCAAGAACAAATGGAATCCATAAATGGCATCTGCATTGTTGTCAACAGTAGAAAATTTGACTGGGCACACACAAAATAAACTAATGAGTGGCCTWAATGTCAGTGTCTATGACTGTAAGTACAACACTGATACATGCTTTATTACAACCCTGACGTGTGTGTTTTAAGGTAATATTGATTGAAACTGCACAAAAATTAGAATTTAAAATAGTAAGAGTAATGCAAAAATTAATCAATGTAGTCTTGGTGTTATCGAACATTATCCTTTAGTGTTTTCCTTTTAAGTGCAAATCATAAAACGCTTCACAGAAAACTTTGAAATTGCACCCACCAATCACCTAAAAATTGTATGGGTAAAAAGTGAAGGATAAATACACCCCCATCAAAATGACAAGACAAACTGAACTTTTAATTCTTATGAGAGGCTCTCTTATCCAAGGTTATCTCCATTACAAGACTTCAGTTTATATTAATATACTAGATTTCATGATCTGTGGCAACTTATGAAATGACTGCTCACAAGGATGCACTCTTTTCATGCCATGCATCTCATGGCTTATTACTTTCCACCGCTAGTTATTTAGATACCACTGAGAACTATGAATTCAGTTGAAGTGCATGCAAAACTCAATGTTGTGAAAGCTTCCCATCAAGTGTTTTTATCATGTATCCAATAATGGGATGTGAACGAGAAAACAGTATTATAGTAAGAAATGTCACTTAATACCCAAGAAAAAAACAGTCTTGACAGTACATACTACAAAAATTGCATCAACTTCATCCTCCTCCATAGGATTTTAAGCATGAAATCATAGTCACCATACTGGCAAGTATGACTCACGTGTACTTGTATCTTGTAAGTATGGCTTGTGATAAGTACTAGCTCAATACTCAGCCAAGTAACACTGACTGAGTATTGGCCAGTCAATACTCACCATACATGCAAATATTGGGGACTATTGGCCGAGTATGCCAAATATCCTCAGTACATACTCACCATACTCCTGACTAATATTTCCTGCAGTAAAAGTTAACCTTTTTTTCTTTTTGTTTACTGCCAAGTATGCCAAGTCACTTGCCTCAGCGATGAGTCAAATATGAGTATGGTAATTATGCATGAAAGTAAGCTTTCAACTCAACTATCCAAGAAACTCGAGGAAAAATTAAAAACAACTTTCTTGAAAAAGCCTCAAACTCAATATGCCAAGATACAGTATTTTCCATAGAATTTCACAAACAATTTGCATAATTATTAGAATCAATGATAGTGTACAGGATAGTTTACAAGTTTCGAAACTGATACTAAACAAAAGACTTCCCCATTATGTTACCTCAAAGTTACAAATGTGTCAGAGGCTCAACGACAAGACATTACAATCTCAATGTATTACAAGCACAACCAATAAATACTCCCCCTTTTATTCAGAATACAATAGCAAAAATATAAACACTCAATGGAAGGAAAAATATTCCTTTAAACATGCATACTTACAAGTTATTTTTGAGGTTTCATATTCCCATATTTTACTTTGCAATATCAGATTGCTTTAATAACTGGTTTTTTTTCCTCATCAAAAACATGACAATACGAGGGAAAAGAGACCTCTTTTTCTTCATTTTAGCAAATTGACTATCTTGAGACTCTGTGTTTTCAATCTTTTCTTCTGACAAACTCTTTATGCTCGTCATCTGACTTGGAGATCCCAAGCTGACCTTTTGAGTGCCACCCCCTTCTTTAGTGTTATTCTGATCACTTTGATTCAAACCTGTGAGATCTTTCCCATTATTGACTGGACTCTGCGGCGCAACAGAGTTTTTCACTCCAGCAACTGCATCACCTGTTTTCCTGCGCTGCTCATGTTCTGCCCTCCATTTTCTAAGCTCATCCTCAACAGCCAGCTTTCCTGCCTTGGCTTCACTTGCCTTTTTTAAGGCATCCTGCAATGTATCCTTCCTTGCATTTATTTCTTTGTTTGCATCCTCCAAGTTCTTCATAACCTTCCCTTGATTTTCCTTTGCAGCATCTACTTGGGCCATAGCAGCTGCCACTCGGCTGTTAGCAAGTTCCTCAGCTTCATGTGCCTTTTTGCTTAAGGCATAGTACTCTTCTAAAGTAAGTGTCACTCCAGATGGATTCTTTGACTCGGAAGATCCTCCTGCTGACTCACTTTCGTTTAAAGCTTTGATTGCTTTAAGAGCTATTGTTTCTGAAGCCCGAGCAGCTTCTGTCTCCTTTATAGCTGCTTGCAACCTACTCTCAGCAGTGCTCACAGCAGCCTTAGCTTGTTCTGTTTCCTCCCTACATTTGCGCATATTCTCTCTAGCTGCTTCAGCTGCAATCTTGGCTTCCTCTGCCTCAGTAGCAGCACGTTGTAAAGCCTTCGGAAGCTCCGCCATGGTTTCCTTGGCCTGTCTTTCTCCAGTTTGTACCGATTCCAGTTCTTCACTTGCTTTCTTCAATTCAGCTTCTAAAGCTGCAACAGCTACAGATGCCATCCCTTCCCTTTGTCGCATTGTTGCCAATGCTGCCTTCTCTCCTTCCAACGCTTCTCTTAGAGATTCAACAGAATTTGTCAAGTGAGATACATCTTCTGTGGCCTTTTTTAGACTTGCCTTTACCTCCTCCAGTTCTGCACCAACTGGATTCAGAACTGCAACTGCTTTTCCCTCTGCTATTTTGGCTTGTTCTAACTCATCAATTGTTTTTGCAAGGCTTTCTTCAGCTTCAACCGATTCTGCTGCTAATTTTGATTCATCTTCCTCATGAGAAGCAAGTTCCACTTTTAAGCTCTGCAACAAAGACTCTGCAGTTTGAAGCTTTGAGTTCAGGTCTTTGGCAAAAGAAAGGTGTTGTTGCAGCCTCTGAAGTTCCCCATTTGCAATCTTCATTTCCTTAGCTCTCCCCTCAGCCTCTCGTACTTTGGCCATTGAAGCAGCCAATCGTTGCTCCTCTGCCTCCTGGTGTGTAGAATGAGCCATATCCAAAGAGTCCTTTGTTGCAATCAGCTCAAGGGTGAGCTCATCAACCATTTTCTCTGTTTCTTCAGATGCATATAAGGCCTCCTCTGCCTTCTTTATCGCAATGTCTCTGGCCTTCATCAAATGCAAGTATTCTTCTTTCATGTTTTCTAATTCATTCTTCACAGCTTGCAATTCTGCAATGGCTGCTGCATGCCTCCCTTTTGCAATTTCCAGTTGTGTCTTCCAAGCAACACTTACTTCATCTGTCACACCTTTCTCCATCTCCTCAACTCGCAACCTTGCAAGTTCAGAGTCTTGTGTTGCTTGCTGTTCTGCAGTCTCTGCTCTCTCTAAATTCAGTATTAACTCATCTATGAGCTTCTTTGTGCTGTCCAGCTCCTTTAGAACTTGCACCTTTGCATCTTCTGCTGCATTAAGTTGTCTCTTCAACTCAGGGAGCTCTTTTTGCACCCTCTGAAGCTCAGCCTCAACAAACTGACGTTTCTACAGAAATAGATTCCATGTTAGTTTTCCAAATTGAAAACCCCAATACTGAGTTTCATTCTCTGTAACATGAGTACATACGAACAAATAAATTCACCAAAATAGATATAGAAATGTGGAAATCTACCCTTCAATAATTAATTAATTAATTAATTAATGAACAAAAATGCCTTTCCTTGAGAGAACATAAAATGAATTGCCACTGCTTCAAGAAATGGATAAAAAAAGGTTTTCCAATTTACAGGACATACAATCAAGGATGCATGAAAGTATCAAATAGTCTAGCAAAGCTTGAAATAAATGAATAAGGTGAACAAAAATGCCTTTCCTTGAGAAAACATAAAATGAATAGCCACTTCCGTCAAGAAATGGATAAAAAGGCTTTCCAATTTACAGAAAATATAATCAAGGATGCAAAAAAGTAGTAAACAGTCTAACAAAGCTTTGTAAAATTAAGACATGAAAATGGGAACAATTTCTAGGGCAGTCAAACAGAGATAAGGCAGCAGGCTTGATAAATATTTAATAATAGATTCTCAATGCTTTACATCTAAATAAAAAAACATGAGATGCATGTCAACATGTGATATATGGTGATTAACATTTGGGTAAGTACAATCAGTATAAATTTTTACTAAATTCAGAGACTTGCAAAAGGTAAGTTGGTTTTTCCAAATTCATTGGCAAATCCTTGGAATATGGGACACAACGTTTCTGAGAGAAGATGCTGCATACAAACTTACTCATCGTTTTGGTTGATTCAAAGGAAATTATTCGTTCACAATGAAGTTCTTATGTGCCGGATTAAGGACAAAAAATCTTTCCTATTGTATTATCATTTCATATTTCAGCTTGAAAATAAATTATGATAGCAGTAAATACAGAGGCAAAAGTACATTTCTATTTGAGCAATTGATAAGAACTCTAGGTGCATAATCATGCTAAACTTTATTAACTGGTGAAATCTTGGAAACAAAGTTACCAAAACTTAGAAGCATAAGTGAGGCAATTTGATAGAGCAGAGAGATAATTTATAATCGTTTTGCATCTAGATAGGTAAAATTAGGACTTTTCAACAGCAGTATATAAACAGACATTAGTAATTACTCATTACAATGATACAAAATTACAACCTATCAGATATGAAATTAAACAGGTTAACAGACTCAGAGTCATGGGATCAACATAYGTCAAACACTAACATAGAGAGTACACAATTGCAACCAGGGAAACTAGAGGTGGAATAAGTTCTCAACTTCCCAGCAGTGGCATATATCTACAAGGAACAATTCCTTAATGTTCATACATAAATATTGAAGGATAAGAGTATATTGTACCAGATCATTGGAAAAGAAGCWTTTTTATGTAGCTAGATGCTAATGTATTCATTAATAATTTCTTAAAATTACTTGCAGGATTTAAACTTTGTTTCTATTTTTCAATTTATTTATTTCCWACAGAAAACTGCAACAGCCATTATGAATGACTGGTTTGTTCTGAGTTCATGGAAACCTGCAAAGCGCTAATTTATCTGGGAAACTCATTCTAGGATATTCCCAGTTAAAGGCAGTTTTGTGCCAATGCAAATTTATATGACTCAAATGCAACAATTTGTTCAGTTATATTTCATAACTCTCTTTAAGAAGTTACTCGTACCTATCATGACACTCATAAATTTTATTCTGTCAAAGGTTGCCCCACATAGAATCAATCACACCTCGAGTAAAATATGATAAACATAACAAGTCAATTTTTTCTTTTGCCAGCATACAGTTTGAACTATTCATATATGGAAAAAAACACTAAAATATTGAACATTTCAATCTGATGAAACATCATTTCCTAAAGTGCATTCCAGAAAAAATCAAATAGAGACATGTGCAGTGCATGATGTTTTTATAAGGAAAAGCAATCAATTCTTAGAATTAACCAAAATATGGTAAAATTTGTTGCATATTCAGAGTTATAACAGAGACCAATTGCTATACCAGCTGCTGCTATACCTCAAGTGCTATGCATAGATATAGCAGCTGGTCAGCCTATCAGGACCATACAGTTCTGGGTCTGACCCAGCCAGCTGACTGGTTTCACACTGAAGCGACCAGTTCAGCATCTGAACCTGCCGGTTCATGCCAGTTCAGTAGCTGAACTGGCCTCAGGAACRTGCTATACCTGCTGCTGCTATGCAAATTATTATCTCATATATCAATAGCTTGTACTAAGAGCTCAAAAAAGAGATATTTTGCCATGAAGAGAAATTACTTGGGTGGTGATCCCATGTTCTGATTCGTCATTTCTATTGAGCTCACTACCCATTTTCCTTCRCCAATCAGCGGGTTGACACCAACCATTGCCAGGATGGATTGGGTCATGATTCTCAACGCAATTGTGATGATCTCAATGGATGGTCCTTTCCTCTCCCTTATGATCAAACTTGTTGTTTTGTTGCATGAAAGCCTTAATTACATACATTTTTTCAAGCATCRGGCCCCAAACTTTATTGTCCTTGTCCATTTTTAGTTGAAGGACCTAAGCCAGGATAGAAATCTTCTTGCTAGCTTCCTCCTTACTCTCAGTTTCTTCTTTCACCATTCCCACAATCATATCTCTTACTAACCCATTCCATGTCCATGACTGCCTTAAAAGACATTCTTCTTCCTTCTGGTATGCTTCAGGTCAATTGGTAAAAAGATATAGGGGCCTCCTGATCCTTCACCTCTAGACATGGCTCTCTCTTCAGCTCCCTTCCTCCTATTTTCTTCCACTTTTGCTCTTAACAAGGAAGGATGGCGTTCCATATATGCAGATCTGTGAGCTTCCACTCGGTCAACATATCTTTTCTTTCGCCATTCCCACAATCATATAGCTTACTACACATTCTGAATCCATGACTGCTTTCAACTTTCAAGACATTCTTCTTGCTCTGGGTCCATTGGTAAGAAGATATAGGGGCCTCCTGATCCTTCACCTCTAGACATGGCTCTCTCCTCAGCTCCCATCCTCCTATTTCTTCCACTTTTGCTCTTACCAAGGAAGGATGATGTTCCATACATGCAGATCTGTGAGCTTCCACTCACTCAACATATCTTATACGAGGTGGCCCTTTTCTATCCTTCACTGGAATTCTTCTTCCCCTCTGAGACATCGGTCACTTTGCCTTTGTCAAAGTAGGTTGATCCCCTCCAGCCACTCGTTAACTGTATAGACAACTCTATCCCCTGCCTACGCATCTGGCACAACCTCTACCCACAGGTCTCACCATTGATTCCTCGAAGGAAACTAGTGTTTTTTCTCCCCAAATTCAATATCCAGGTCCCAGACCACTTGCCTCCCCTACCCCTCAACAATTGAGTATATTGAGTTCATCTGTGGATTTTTAATATAAGCTAGCTTTACATCTAATTGTATCACATTCTTACTTTGCCTGTTGTAGGTTTTTTAAGATCCTCCTCGTTTCCATCATTATCACAGTATGTTCAATTGATATGAACACAGTAACAGCGCTGCAAAATACTCACATACAAAGGAAGCAAACAAGAGAGCAAGTATGTAACTGTTAACACAAGAGGAGATTGTCAAACTGTACACATGTTGTACATTTCTAGATTGTATTAGATCATATAAGAGTGCAAAATCGGTAGAGAGTGATCATCTCTGATCAAGTATACAAAAGATACAAATATAAATTACAAGTTAGGTGGAGTGATCATGATCACCCATAAAAGACAGAAGGCAAGTGTACTAAAGTACAAAAGAGATATAGTACAATAACAATACATGTACGAACACATTCACTAGACTACGTCTCATCAATTCCTCCCTTGGATGAAATCAACCCTGATTTCTGCTGGAGATGGGGACACTGCTGCTCAAATGCTAAGTGGAACAGACACTTGGCTTGAGTGGGTAAAGTGCATTTGTGGCCCACCAAGTGGTAATCTCAGGCTTCCTAGTAGATCGGGTGCAGACATCAAGAGATATATCTTCAGGAAGAGAAGGCTGAAAATTTTGAATGGTTTCCCCCAGATGTGTGATTGAAATTGGTTCCTCCAAGTGAGGTGGCTCATACAATTTGAAATGTGACTAATGTCCATGAAATCATGGATTCTAAGATAGATCCAACTTGAAAGCATTGGGACCCACTTGTTGAGTGATGGTGTAAAGCCCATACTGGCTTGGCTTGAGCTTGTGATGTTGATTTTTGAATCTATGTTTGTCCAAGTGAAGCTAAACTCGGTTACCAACCTAAAAATGTGGAGCAACTCGATGTTTGTCATGTAGTGTTTTGTACCTGGCCTTTGTCTGCATCCATGGAATCTGTTGTCGATCTTGACCAAGTGCTGTACAAAGAAAGGAGCTATGTCATGCTCCTTCTGCTGGTGAGATGTGAAAGAAGATGGGTGAGCAACCGGAATCTCAGAAGAGGCAAGAGGCTGAAAGCCATAACAGACCTCAAATGGGGAAATCTCTGTAGAGATATGAGTCACCTTATTGTAGTTCTGCTGCAAAATGTGCAGGTATTGATCTCATTGTTTCTTTTCTTGGTGGTATGTGTGAAGAGCATGGACCGAGATTCTATTAACTACCTCAATCTGGTCGTCAGTTTGGGGATAGAATAGGGTCAAAAACCACAACAGACAGCCTAAAAGCTTCCACACTGATTTCCAAAAGTGACTTCGAAATATAGAGTCACGAGCAAAAATGATGGTCAATAGTAAGCCAAAATGCAGTGCATGAAAACTCTGCAGATTTAGGGGCACCGATAGTCTTGTTCCAAGGGATGAAATTGCCATCTTAGAGAATCTGCAAACTACTATGAAGATGCAGTCATGTTACTGCTGAGTCATAGGCAAACCACTGATGAAATTCATGGAAACTGATTCCCATGCCCTAGGCCCTAGAGGGGACTGACAAACACTAGTACAAACCAAGCTTTCTATTAAAAAGCATTAGGGGACTGACAAACACTAGTACAAACCAAGCTTTCCATTAAAAAGCATTCTTGATTCTTGATTGCAATAAGAACATCTTCTTATGTAATCTTCCATGTGTTTCCCCGTGGAAGGACAAAAGAAATACTGATGTAGGTACAAGAAAATTTCTACACACCAAAGTGCCCTCGTGATGAAAAGTGGGCCTCCTTGAGAATAAGGCATACTGGCCCAACTGGAACACAAAGTTGACTCAACTAGTACAGAAAACCATCACATACCATGTAATCTAGAACAGGGGTCTGATTGACCATCGTGGGATGTTGGATGATTCCATGGCAAGACCAAAATGGGGGTTGGTAGTGTATTTACCATTGATCTTTCCATTCCTCACAGGTTGCATGTCCCACATCTAAAATGTGAAGGACCGTGGCAAGAAGAGGACTGTTGCGTAAATCAACCACTTTGTTGGAGCTACCCTTCTTGTATTTGACCACTAAGTGAAATAGCTGAATGTAGGAACCCCATTTTCAATGTCTTCGTTTCTGAATTTTAGACTGAATTCAAGAACTGAAGAGGTTGATGATCAACATGGAGGATAGTTTCCTTACCAAGGATGTAGTGTCTCCATTGCTTGAATGCTTGGATCAACCGATAAAATTCCTTGTCATAAGTGTTGTAGTTGATTTTGGCTTTGGAAAAGCTCTCAAAATGGTAGGCTATTGGATGTCCTACCTGCTTAAGAATGGCCCCTGTGCCATATTGGGAAGCACCCGTGTCAATCTCAAAAGGCTGTAGCATATCTCGCAGAACAAGCACCGAGAAAGAGCAAGGAACATCCTTAAACTTCTGAAATACTTAGTATGCTTCAGGAATCCAATGAAAAGTTTTCTTATCACTGAATTTGATTCAATAGTCAAGCATAGTGAGAGTGATGGCAAATGAATTTTCTATAAAAATTCATTTCTTGTAGGAAACTCATAAGATCTATGGTATTGGTAAGGGTAGGCCTCTATTTCAAAACCTATACTTTGGTAGGCTCTATGTGAACTCTACTCTTATCAATTACAAAAACCTAATAATGGACAAAGGTTTATAAAAATATTTTGAGTCATGCAACTTGTACTAGTGGAGGAGATCCAAAACTATTTGAACTGTTAACTTTTGGGGTTACTCCAAAAGTGTTTTCACCTTGCTAGGAGAGTGCTATGTCTCCTAGCCCCTTGGACATATGGATGGCTCGGTTTGGGTGGATGCTTGACCTTGGTTAGAGCGTTGGCATGGCACCCTTACCTAGGAGGTTGTTACCCTGATCGGCATGACAACTAACACATTGAATGCATATAATGGGGGAGTCAATCATGCAAGCAAGGGAGGTACCCATCTAGGAGAAGGAGAGTTGACTGCTTGGAGGAGGGCACTTAGCTCTTAGATCCTGGGACCATATGATATACACCTTAGGTTGGACACTTGACTTGAGGACACTTGGGTTGAGGGGCATACTTCATGGAGGTTGGTGATGGATCTTGACACAAATGTTGAGAAGGAGCAATGGAGCTTAGTGACCACACTGGAACACATGAGAGTAGCATTGGGCATATGAGAGGACATACGGCACACAGTAAGAGGAGTGCCTTGCATAAGGACACTTGGATAGCAGACCACCATGGAAGAGGGAGCGTTGGACTAATAACTTGTTGGATAGCACATCGTCTTGGAGGAGGGGCAATGACCCCAAGGAGGATCATGCTTGGAGGGTGTTTCACTTTTGAGGGTTGATAAACCCTAGTTTGACATATGTACATTCTTGTATTGTAGAGCACTCGGTTACCCATCAAGTTGCACTAGGATGGACTTGCAGTTGAGCCGCCAAGGTTGAACAAGATACTTGTTCAAATTCAGAGTTCAGAAGTTCATCCGACCATTGTGGCCCCTTTTCTTCTTCTTCTTCTCCCACATTTTCCATACCCCCATGGGGAATTGTAATAAGATGAGCTAGCACGATGAACTTTGTAAAAGGCTTAGCCCCCTAAGACTTGGTCATAAGTACATTACTCTAGAGTGTTTTTTTTTACTTTCTAATTATATCTTGCTGCCTTACAAGAGAGATATGATTTTTAACTTTTTTCACTCAATCTCCTCCAAAGTTGGAGTATGTCCTAGTGGCTAGGCCTTGGTGTGTTGTCTAAGTCTAGTGTCTAATGTATATTACCATGTTAGTCATCATTTTTGAGTCATATGGAAATGCGCTAAGTCCCCCTTAGGTTTTTTTTTAATGTTTTCAACAAATAAAAACTCCAGCAAACAGGATATTTTAATTGTAAATGATGTATAAGTTAAATAAGTGGTACTAAGACGCATTATATGTCTTAGGGGTACTCAGAATACCCACTTTACCTATGCACCACCTTGTTGAGGAAAAATATTGGCTTTACCCATTAAAAATCAATTTCTCAAAAAGGGTGAATAAAAAGATAAAGAAAAGGAAAAAATCAGCAATCCTTAAATCAAGGAAACATGTTTGTAGTCCTCTCAATCCTTGTATCTGTAGTCCTCTCAAGTGGTGGCGAGTTGTATCAAGTGAAAGGAGACTTAACTAGAGTGATTTTTCATATAGTGGAAATCCCAAGGAAAGAAGGTGCACCTTCCTCTTTATCACACTTTTTCCCTTGACATGTGCGCCCTTGTGCTTCGGAAACATCACACTTTTTCCTTGAGATGACATGTGCGCTTTTGTGCTTTGGGAAACATCACGCTTTTTCCTAGAGGTGACTCGCCCTTGTGCCTTGGAAACATCATGGTTTTCCTTGAGATGAAACGCCCTCATGAATTGGAAACATCACCTTCTCATGTTATATAAGAAAGGCGAACCCCCTCCTCAGAAGGAGTTGGAGCTTGGGGAAAGAATACTCGTGTTGTAATGCTATTATTGTAAACTTTCTTGAGAATTGAATAAAAGACTTTGGAGGTCAATTGTGGATGGTGTTGATGGTATGGATGCAAATTGTTCATGTGTATATTTGAGGTACTTGTAATTTCTTAATATGTCCCTTGGATGTAAGATCTATTTGAACTAGGTTGTTTATATATGATCTTATTATCCTTCACATTTGCGAATATAGATTTCATGTTTATTTATGCTAATATGCATGTTTTCTAGTTTTCATTTGTAGGGAAATTACATGCTTAACGAAATTTTTTGGCAAGAATTGTCTTAGTTTCACAGGTTCTCAAGATTGGAGCGGTGAAGCATTTGACTACAATACTTCACCCATCTTCAAGATATTTTGGAGCAAGAATCCCTCAACCATTTCTCAAAGGACTCCATAGCCTAAGGATTCAATCTTGAGAAAAACTCTTTTCCTCTTGTTATCCCCATTTTGTGGGATAACTTAGGAGATCATGTCTCGAGGCCCTCAGGTTGCAGATGTGGAGTGTTGAGAGACCACATGACCAACAGTGTCCACTTGCACATACGGAAGCCCGCTCTATCACCACATTTCAATCCATTGTCAGCGCATCCACCACACTAGCTAGATTATGGAAGGCAGATGGGTCTTGCTCCATGCAGTACAA
>JASDQU010306860.1:85162-97804 GCA_032191745.1 Picea mariana | reverse complement strand
TACAAGGAGCAGGTAGCTCTAGAGGTTCTGTAGACTCAAAGGGAGTCTGACTTCAAAGGGAGTCAAGAGGCTCAAAGGGAGATTCAGTCGTTCATTGGGAATCAACCTTCAAGTCCAGATGGGAGAGAAGCATCTTCCAAGACTGTTTGGAGGGTGTCATGGATTGAGATGGTCAGGAAGGATGCTAAAGAGCGAGAGGCTTCTAGGAGCAGGGTGTCTTCCAGGGAGGGATCATGCCAGACAACAGGATTTGCTTCAGTGACCGAGGATGCAGCCAATCAGGAGGATTGGAGAGCAACGCTTTCCTCAATGACAGGGGGAGCAGCCAATCATGTGGATTGGAGAGTAGCTGTGGTAGTGGATCCAGTGTAGTAGGCAGAGTTACCTCCAGTATCAGGAGCATAGTGACTTCCAATGTGGGAGACAGAGATACTTCCAGGTGATGATGAAGGAGGGAATGTCTTCCTCGCTAAGAGGGAATGTTGATGCTTTTGTAGCATCGGAAGACATTCGCATAGGTGCCCTAGGTTTTAGGCACGTGAGAATTGTCGTAGGCACCACAATGGACTTTTCGTTTGATGAAAACCTCCTTGTATTTTGAACTGGGGGCTCGGGGGCTTGGTGATGGGCTTCATGGGTTTTTGATGGGGCTTCACACCCACATGAAAGTCTAATTTGATGTTAACTTGTGGAGGGGCTCCTAAGTTGATCCCTAAGACTTGTATAAATAAGAGAGAGGTCATTGTGACATTTCATTGTGTGGAGAGCTTGGTGATTTCAATCCAAGTGTGGTGACCTCAGTTCATCCAAATGGAGGAGGCTGAAAGGTCTCAGTTATGCTGTCTTTTGTGATTGTTTTGGGCAAGTACCAAAGAAGGAAGAGGAATGAGTAGGCCAACAGCAAGGGGAGGCCACCTATAGGCTTGTGTAGGGATGGAAGAGGGTTTGTCCAAGGAAAAGGAGGTTGTCACAGTCCTAGGACATCCAGTCGCAGGCCTAGGGAGGCTCATCCTTCCTAGGAAAAGCAACCGCAGGCAGGAAGAAGACTTAGCCACCCTAGCCGTAGGTGCTTAGAGGGCTTGTGCAATCTCTAGGTGACTCAGCCTGCTGGTTGAGGACAGGGACAGCAAGGAAGAAGGTTGCCACAAGTCCTAGAAGAGGTTGATAACAAGTACAGGTCGTTGATGCATGTGGACAGCAGCCAAGGAGGGTTGTACAAGAATCCAGGAGGTTAGCAGCAGGTACAGCTGGTAGAGGGGTTGTTACAACACTTTTGCAGGTTGTAACAACAGTCATTACAATAGAATTTGTGGGCTGCAAGAGGGCTGGAACAAAAACAGACTTAAGGGCACTTTGGGGGTTATTCTAGAGGTCAAGGACAGCAAGGTTAATGCCAGAGTTAAGAGATGTAACAGCCAGTATAGAAGCAAGTTTTGTGGGTTGTTGTAGCAGTGACAACAACAAATCTTGTCTAGCAAAGAAGGGTTGAAAGGAATCAACAAATCTTGTGCAGGAGTTGCGGAGGAAGAGGAGGGTTTGAGAGGGCAAGGAATGCGCTAACCCTCAGCCTCAAGGAAGCAACATTGAAATGGAAAACAAGGAGGATTTCAACAATATTTGAAAGTATTTTTTGCCATACTCTGTTGTGAAAGTGTTAAACCCCTAGATTTTCACCCTTGAAAATCTTGAGGGTTAAGAGCTAGCATGCACTATTTTGGCTGGCATTCTGAGATTCTCCCAGAGTTTAGCACTTGTGGTTAGCAGAGGTTGGTTCCCATCAGAGGAAGGTATATAATCGGTACATCGTTGTTTGGTTCAGAGTTAGAGTTGGCTTGGTTTTCCATGCATTTTCAGAGAGATGTCTACATACAGCAAGCATTGCTACTTTTTAGGAGACATGGTTTGAGTGGGTCTCTTAATGGTTTGGAGCAGTTCTGAGCATACAGGGAGAGTCCTTGCATGATTCTAGGCCCGATAGCACTTTTTCGGGCGACATGCAGAAACTTTCTATTTTTAGCAGTTTGGGCTCTTGACGGTTTGGAGCAGTTCTGAGCATACAGGGAGAGTCCGTGCATGATTCTAGGCCCGATAGCACTTTTTCAGGCGACATGCAGAAACTTTCTATTTTTAGCAGTTTGGGCTCCAGGCCCCAGATGCAAATTTCGAGCACATATTGTGGATCCTTGCAACATTCTGAGTCTTTTGGATCTTTTCCGAGATGATTTGGCACAGTTTACTATTTCTAGCAGGTTGAGCACTAGGGCTCACATGTCAATTCTGATTGCAGATTCAGATCCCTTACGGAAAAACTAGTTCAATGAGTATAAAGTCAAAGGCATTCGGAAAACTTTATATTTTTAGCAGTTTCTATTTTTAGACAGTGACATATGGCGATGTTCTCCTAGTCTTCCTGGATTATGTGAATAGTTTCCTAAAATTTAGGAGTTCGATTCTATTTTTAGAAAGGTCTATATTTAGCAGGTACAATCATCATCCATGTAGTGCTAAGTGGCACCCTCACAAGTTGACATGGGGCATATCTACAGAGTAATGTGGCATATAATAAATAAATTAATTGAGATAAAGAAGTCGCATAATTGGGCCCAAATTTAGCCATATATTCCTCTGTATAATCACCTCTCCACTTCCCATGCATCAACTCCATAAAATTCGCCTTCGGTTGAGTTTAAACCGCAATTTCCTAAAAAATAGGGAATCCCTAAAAAATAGGACGAAATTCCCCAATCAAGGCTTAATTTTCTTACCAATTTTTCCTCACTCGACATATCTTCACTTTCTATGTATTAATTTACTCAAATTCCTCTTAATTTGCTTTTAAACACAAATTTCCTAAAATTTAGGAAAATCCCTAAAAAATAGGACGAATTTCCCCTTGGCTAAAAATCACTCATTACTTGGCCAAATTTAGCATTTAAACATGAATTTAATTCCTAATTTATTTCCCCATGCGTTAACTCTCCTATTCTTCACATGAGTTAACTCTCTTTCCATTCCCTCATGCGCACTAATTCCTAAATTTCTCACTCACACTTATTCCCTCATACGCATTAACTCCTATTTTATTCACACTCCTCTCCTATATATTGGATGGTTTTCATTGGTTATTGGTAGGTTCATTGCAGCAACAACATAGTGTCTCTCTCATTCTCCTCTCTCTTCTTCTCTAGTCTAGTGGCTCTTCTCTAAGCAAAGTAGTCATTGTATTGGTTGTAAGCTTGCCAAGCGTGGCACAATCAACTTTTATGTAAGCTTGATCAATAAAGAAGTGTGTGTTTGTCTTCAAACCTCTTTTCTTGGCGATACTATGGTAAATTTGTGATATGATTTTGTTAAGTTTTAATGTTGTTATTAAGTTATATCGAAAGTACATGAGCATTTAAAATATCAACATCATATAAGGATCACTAAAAGAAACACAATCACAAGGTACATAACACTTTATCCTGGGAAACCCTCATGGGGAAAAAAACCCAGCAAAAACTTCCTTAATATAGATAGACCAAAGACCGAACAGAAGATCCTCCTCTACTCCTTCACTAGGAAGAGTAACGCACCACTTAACCAAGAAATACCAAGAGATAGACCAAAAACCCTCCTTGACGTCACCCCCTATTGAAGTAGATTCTCCTTCAAGACTTGCGCACTGCAGAGCTAGGTGTGTGTGTCAAAATGAGGTGTTAGCCTCTCTTATCAATAGTGGTTTGGCCAGCCTATAATTAGGTCTGGGCCAACGTGTCACTTTACCCTCTTACTTTACATGAGCATTTAATATATCAACATCATACAAGGATCACTAAAAGAAACACAATCACAAGGTACATAACACTTTATCCTAGGAAACCTTCATGGGGAAGAAAACCTAGCAAAAACTTCCTTAATATAGATAAACCAAAGACCGAACAATAGATCCTCCTCTACTCCTTCACTAAGAAAAGTAACGCACCACTTAACCAAGAAATACCAAGAGATAGACCAAAAACCCTCCTTGACGTCACCCTCAGTTGGAGTAGATTCTCCTCCAAGACTTGCGCACTGCAAAGCTAGGTGTGTGTGTCAAAATGAGGTGTTAGCCTCTCTTATAAATAGAGGTCTGGCCAGCCTATAATTAGGTCTGGGCCAACGTGTCACTTTACCCTCTTACTTTACATTTAACTGTCAAGGCACAAAAGGATCGACTTTTACAAAGGCACAATAGGGCCTAATTAATAAATATAATATAATAATATTATTCAACATTCCCTCTTAGGTAGAATATTCTTCGAAGTTACAATATTTCAACACTCCCCCTTAACAAGAAGGGTATTCTACTAACAACATTAATAACAACTCACTAGACTCAATACATCATCAAGAGGAAGGGACATCGTCATCAACATTGAGAACATCGTCGGTCATATCTATAAATCATCGGAAGTTTTTCTCATCATTAATATCATCATCATTTGCAGCACGGAGACGGAGTAACATCATCATCATCAACATCATGGAGCTGGAGTAACATCATCATCATCAACATCATAGAGCTGGAGTAACATCAGCAGCAGCAACAGCATGAAGTTGGAACATCAACATCAATGGCAACAGAATGAGATAGGAGCATCAACAGCAACAACAACAACAACAACAGTGGGCACTCCGACAGACCATCCATCTAGATCTTGCGGGATCTGTCCAGGGATAATAAAATCCCCTACGATATAAATCCTAACAAGCTGCCACACTACTGACCACAGCAAGTATATACATACATAGGCACTCTAATAGACCATCCATCCGGACCTTATGGGATCTGTTCAGGGATGATCAATCCCCTAGGATATAAATCCTAACGAGCTGCCTTGTTGGTGGTCAAGATACCATAGTATCATTAGCATCACTCCCCCTTTCGAGGGAAGTCCTTTCGGACTACACCAAGCTTGTCTCAGAAGTACTCAAACTTCACAAGAAACAAAGGCTTAGTCAACACATCTGCTACTTGCTCATATGTGCCAACATACTAGAGCTTCACAGCTCCCTTTTGTACCAAGTCACGAATGTAGTGGTACCGGATCTCAATGTGCTTCGTCTTATCATGGAACATAGGGTTCTCTGACATCATTATGCAACTCTGGTTATCACAAAATATCGTGGTAGCATCCATCTCTAGGTCAAATAGACCTGTCAACAACTTCCGAAGCCATATGGCTTCACAATTGGCGGAGCATGTTGCAATGTAATCCGCTTTTGTCGTACTGAGAGCAATAATGGATTGCTTCCTGCTTTTCCATGAAGTCATGGCTAACCCCAAATTGAAACAACATCCTGAAGTGATTTTTCTGTCTGAAACACTTCCAGCCCAATCTGAATCAGTATAGTCATACAATCTGAAGTCACAATCTCCAATAAAACAAAGGCCATAGTCCAACGTACCCTTAAGGTATCTCATCACATGCTTTGCAGCTACAAGGGGAACACGTCTAAGCTCCACCAAATACTGACTCAAGGTGTTCACAGCAAAGCATATATCTGATCTGGTATTCGTCAAATACATCAACGAACCAATCATCTATCTGTATAAAGTAACATCAACTATTTCTGACGAAGTATCAGCCAATAACTTCAGATTTGTTTCCATAGGAGTGGACATAGCTTTGCAGTCCATCATGTCGAATCTCTTTAGAATTTCCACAGCATACTTTCCTTGATTAAGGAAAATCTCTTCTGGGCTCTACCATACTTCAAGACCTAAGAAATAGTGCATCGGGCCTAGATCCTTCATTTCAAATTCAGCAGCAAGCTTCTTTTTACAATCTGTGATAAGATTTTCTTCACCTGTCAAGAATAAGTCATCCACATATAGCAGCAATATAACTAGTCCATCATCCACAATCTTGAAGTAAAGGTTGGGATCAGCTTTACTCTTGGTAAAGCCCAAGCTCATCAAAAAACTATCAATCCTGCCATACCAAGCTCTTGGAGCTTGCTTCAAACCATACAGAGCCTTCTTCAACTTGCAAACATGAGTCTTCCTGTCTTGTACTTCGAAACCTGGTGGTTGTTCTATATACACTTCTTCTTCAATAACATTGTTCAAGAAGGTTGTTTTCACATCCATTTGGTGTAACTTCCACTTCATCTTGGCTGCAAGTGCCATGATGGTTCTAATAGATGTGTATCTTACTACTGGAGCAAAGGTTTCTTCATAATCAATGCCTTCTTTCTGGGAAAATCCATGAGCCACAATCTTGCTTTGTATTTCTCAATACTTCCGTCTGTTGCATGTTTTATTTTGAATATCCATTTAGAAGATACTACATCTTTGTTTTCTGGTTTGGGAACCACTTCCCACACATCATTCTTCATAATAGATCGGTATTCTTATGTCATGGCATCCATCCATTCCTTCTTTTGAGCAACTTCTTCAAAGAAAGTAGGTTTCTTATCAACGAGATTGCACATCAAAGCCACATAACTGGAGTATGGCTTAGGCTTCTTGCTTTGTCTCATGGTTCCTTCGGGAGCACCATACTTCTCTACATCTTGAATGATCTCACGTGCCCAAGTTGGTTTCCTATTGTGAGAGATGATCTCACGAGGTGGTTCCTGAGGTTCCACCATACCATGATCCTCCGGTATAACATCATCAGGATTAACTGCAACTTCCTTATTAGGTTCTGCAACTTTGGGAGCTACAGGTTCTTCAGAGATTTCTTCTAATTGACATTTCTTCGATCTGCTGAAAGTTGCATCTTCATTAAAGGTAACATCTCGGCTGATCTCAATCTGACGGTAACCTAGGATGTAAATTCTCAAAGCCTTATAGACCTCACAGTATCCAACAAATACTCCTTTCTTTCCGAAAGGATCTAGCTTGGTTCTCTTCTCTTTTGGAATATGTAAATAAACTGGACAACCAAATATTTTGAGATGGCTGACTTCTGGCTTCTTTCTGGTGAACATCTCTTCGGGAGTCTTGAATCCAAGTGCACTATGGGATATTTTTTTCTGGACATATATTGTTGTTCCGGCTACTTCAGCCCATAAGTGCATTGGAAGATCTTGATCACGGATCATGGCTTTCACTACTTCCATGATTGTTCGATTCTTTCTTTTTGCTACACCATTCTATTGTGGGTTGTAAGGAGTGGTGAGCTCCCTATTAATTCTGGCATCTCTACAAAAGTCTTTGAATTCTTTTGAAGTATACTCTCCTCCATTATCTGACATGAATATCTTAATCTTCTTCTCGGAGAAGTTTTCTACTAAAGCTTTGAACTCTTTGAATTTTTCAAACACTTCATCTTTTAACTTTAAAAAATAAACCCCAAGTCTTACGAGAGTAATCATCAATAAATGTGACATAGTATACATACCCGCTTAATGAAGTTGACGGCATTGGACCGCATACATCTGAATGAAAAATATCCAATATTCCATCCACTTTGTTGTCACTTTTCGGAAAAGGATTCTTTGTAATCTTTCCTTGTGCACATCCTTTACATACACCTTCGTGATCAACCTTTAATTCTGGTAAACCTATGACTACCTTACTCACATAGGGTATGGATTTGTAGTTAATGTGAGCAAGCCTTCTATGCCAAAGTTCACATGGACTTACAATATTGTGTGTTAAAGTTGCATCTGAGTGGCCATTTAATTTGTACAAGCCACCTTCTTCTATTCCAATGACAACTACATCTTCTATAGTTTTTTCCTTTAGAACACATAAGAACTTTACCATCTAGAAATGCAAAACGGAAACCTTTCTTGTCTAAAGCAGAAATAGAAAGTAAATTTTTCTTCAAACATGGTACATAAAGTACATCCTTCATCCTTAATGGAGTTCCTGAATCAAGCTTGTAGGTGGCTTCTCCTATTCCTTTGATTAGGTACTGATAGTCATCTCCAAGTGACACTTTTGGGGAGGAGTTCTTCTCTTCAAGGCTAGAGAGAGTATTCTTGTTGCTTGCCATGTGCTTGGAAGCACCACTATCTATGAGCCAAGTATCATTTCCAGGTGTCATAGTCCCAGAGAGAGTTGAAAACAAAACATATTCTTCTATTTCTTCTCTAGCTGACTTCTTGGGTAGCTCATCATCTTCGGCTGCATGGGCATGATGTCTTTTGTTATTTTTCTTCTTGTATTCTTCTATCTTGAGAGGACAATTTTTAGCAATGTGTCCCATCCTTTCACAATGATAGCACTTGTAGGAGGAGAAATCCCTTTGCCTCCTTTGTCCTTTCTGGTACTTCTGAAATTTCTTAGGGGAGTGAGGCACCTTATGAGAGTGAGTCTCTTTGTGAAAGTGAGTCTCTCTCTTTCCCCTTCCTTTCTTGGCATGAGCAGCTAGAGCTTCATCTTCATCTTCTCTTAGAATGGCTTCTTTGTTTGCAACTCTTGCTTCTTCTTGAACACACTTCCCATAAACTGTCAAATTGAAGTTTTTCTTTTTTGGCACATACTGTTTGGATAAAAGCATCCCAAGGTCTTTTGAGACCATTAAGAGTAGTCATCACGATCTCCTCTTCATCTACCGTGTCTCCAATTGCTTCTAGTTGTTCCTTAAATTGAGAAACCCTAGAAAAATAATCTTGAAATGTTTCTCCTTTTTGCATTTTAACATTCTTGAGTTGGGTTATCAAGTTCATCTTTCTGTTAATATTTCTTCCTTCATACATCCTAGATAGGGCATCAAACATTTCCTTCGGGGTATCCTTGGAAGACACATGAGGGATCAAGTGGTCTTTGATGGAATCTGCAATTATTCTCTTTGCCCTAATCATGTCCTTCTTGTACTTCTCTTTGGCCTGATTTCCTTCTCGCTCCGGAACATTATTCTTTATAAATTGAACAAGATCATTCTCTTTGAGAATGAGACCAATTATGTATTTCCAAGCACGAAAATTTTCCACACCTTCTAACTTTTCATCAAGCTTAGTGCTTGAAGCCATTTTGACCAAAATTGAAAGTGCTTAAAAAATGAAACAGACCTTACTAGAAGATGCGTTGGGYTGAGGTGAGTTGACTAGTGTTGGTTGTTTCTGAGAATTCCAAGATTTGACCAATGAAACTTGACTTGCGCAAATCTGGACTGGTAATTTCAGGCTTTCTAGTTTTCGGGTTTTCTRGTAACAGTCAAACACTAATTTGACTTTTCGGAAGATTTAACCACTAGAAGACTTCGTCCAGGCTATCAAAATATGCGTTAGGGTTAGGGTTAGGCGCAAATCCCAATGCTATCCTTGGTCAAAAATTATTTCTCTGTAAAAAGCCCTAATTTTCTTGTCCTGGCAACCAAGAGATGTAAATACCCAGTAACAGTGCTCTTATTCAGTCTAGCTCTGAAACCATGTTAAGTTTTAATGTTCTTATTAAGTTATATCCAAAGTACATGAGCATTTAATACATCAACAACACATAAGGATCATTGAAAGAAACATAATCACAAGGTACACAACATTTTATTCTGGGAAACCCTCATGGGGAAGAAAACCTAGCAAAAACTTCCTTAATATAGATGGACCAATGACCGAACAAAAGATCCTCCTCTCCTCCTTCACTAGGAAGAGTATCGCACCACTTAACCAAGAAATACCAAGAGATAGACAAAAAACCCTCCTTGACGTCACCCCCAGTTGCAGTAGATTCTCCTCCAAGACTTGCACACTACAAAAATAGGTGTGTGTGTGTGTGTGTGCAAATGAGGCGTTGGCATCTCTTATAAATAGTGTTTTGGCCAGCCTATAATTAGGTTTGGGCCGACTTGTCACTTTACCCTCTTAATTTACATTTAACTACCAAGGCACAAAAGGGTCGACTTTTACAAAGGCACAATAGGGCCTAATTAATAAATATAATATAATAATATTATTCAACATTCCCTATTAGGTAGAATATTCTTCGAAGTTACAATATTTCAACACTCCCCCTTAACAGGAAGGGTATTCTACTAACAACATTAATAACAACTCATTGGACTCAACACATCATCAAGAGGAGGGGACATCGTCATCAGCATCGGGAACACTGTCGGTCTCATCTATAAATCATCGAAAATTTTTCTCATCACTAATATCATTATCATTTACAGCATGGAGCTGGAGTAACATCATCATCATCAACAACATGGAGATGGAGTAACATCATCATCATCAACAGCATGGAGCTGGAGTAACATCATCATTAGCAGCAGCATGAAGCCGAAACATCAACATCAATGGCAACAGAATGAGACAGGAGCATCAATAGCAGCGGGAACAACAACAACAGTGGGCACTCCGACAGACAGTCCATCCGGACCTTACGGGATCTGTCCAGGGATAATAAAATCCCCTACGATATAAATCCTAACGAGTTGCCACACGACTGACCACAACAAATATATACATACATAGGCACTCTGACAGACCATCCATCTAGAACTTACGGGATCTGTCCAGGGATGATCAATCCCCTAGGATATAAATCCTAACGAGTTGCCCTGTTGGTGGTCAGGATACCATAGTATCATCAGCATCACTCCCCCTTTCGAGGGAAGTCCTTTCGGACTACACCAAGCTTGTCTTGGAAGTACTCAAACTTCACACGAGACAGAGGCTTAGTCAACACATCTGCTACCTTCTCATTTGTGCCAACATACTAGAGCTTCACAACTACCTTCTGTACCAAGTCACGAATGTAGTGGTACCGGATCTCAATGTGCTTCGTCTTATCGTGGAACACAGGGTTCTCTGACATCTTTATGCAACTCTGGTTATCACAAAAGATCGCAGTAGCATCCATCTCTAGGTCAAATAGACTTGTCAACAACTTCCGAAGCCATATGGCTTCAGAACTGACGGAGCATGTTGCAATGTACTTTGCTTCTGCCATGCTGAGAGCAATATTGGATTGCTTCTTGCTTTGCCACGAAGTCATGGCTGACCCCAAACTGAAACAACATCCTGAAGTGCTTTTTTGGTCTGAAGCACTTCCAGCCCAATCTGAATCAGTATAGCCATACAATTTGAAGTCACAATCTCCAGTAAAACAGAGGCCATAGTCCAACATACCCTTAAGTTATCTCATCACATGCTTTGTAGCTACAAGGTGAACACGTCTGAGCTCCACCATATATTGACTCAAGGTGTTCACAGAAAAGCATATATCTGGTCAAGTATTCGTCAGAGACATCAACGAACCAATCATCTGTCTGTATAGAGTAACATAAACTATTTCTGATGAAGTATCAGCCAATAACTTCAGATTCATTTCCATAGGAGTGGACATAGCTTTATAGTCCATCATGTCAAATCTCTTCAGAATTTCCACAGCATACTTTCCTTGATTAAGGAAAATCTCTTCTGGGCTTTGTCATACTTCAAGACCTACGAAATAGTGCATCGGGCCTAGATCCTTCATTTCAAATACAATGGCAAGCTTCTTTTTACAGTCTGTGATGAGCTTTTCTTCACCTCTCAATAATAAGTCATCCATGTATAGCAGCAATATAACTGGTCCATCATCCACAATCTTTAAGTAACGGTTGGGATCAACTTTACTCTTGGTAAAGCCCAGGCTCATCAAAAAACTATCAATCCTACCATACCAAGCTCTTGGAGCTTGCTTCAAACCATACAGAGCCTTCTTCAACTTACAGACATGAGTCTTCCCATCTTGTACTTCAAAACATGGTGGTTGTTTTATATACACTTTTTCTTTAATAACATCGTTCAAGAAGTTTGTTTTCACATCCATTTGGTGTAACTTCCACTTCATCTTGGCTACAAGTGCCATGATGGTTCTAATAGATGTGTATCTTGCTACTAGAGTGAAGGTTTATTCATAATCAATGCCTTCTTTCTGGGAAAATCCACGAGCCACAAATCTTGCTTTGTATTTCTCAATACTTTCGTCTGTTGCATGTTTTATTTTGAGTATCCATTTAGAAATAGAAAGTAAATTTTTCTTCAAACCTGGTACATAAAGTACATCCTTCATCCTTAATGGAGTTCCTGAATCAAGCTTGTAGGTGGCTTCTCCTATTCCTTTGATTGGGTACTGATAGTCATCTCCAAGTGACACTTTATGGTGGGAGTTCTTCTCTTCAAGGCTAGACAGAGTATTCTTGTTACTTGTCATGTGCTTAGAATCACCACTATCTATGAGCCAAGTATCATTTCCAGGTGTCACAATCCCGGAGAGAGCTGAAAACAAAACGTATTCTTCTATTTCTTCTCTAGCCAACTTCTTGGGTGGCTCATCATCTTCGACTGCATGGGCATGATGTCTTTGGTTATTTTTCTTCTTGTATTCTTCTATCTTGAAAGGACAATTTTTAGCAATGTGTCCCATCCTTTCACAATGATAGCACTTGTAGGAGGAGAAATCCCTTTGCCTCCTTTGTCCTTTCTAGTACTTCTGAAATTTCTGAGGAGAGTGAGGCGCCTTATGAGAGTGAGTCTCTTTCTTTCCCCTTCATTTCTTGGCATGAGCAGCTAGAGCTTCATCTTCATCTTCTCTTAGAATGGCTTCTCTATTTGCAACTCTTGCTTCTTCCTGAATACACTCTTCCCATAAACTGTCAAATTGAAGTTTTTCTTTTCTGGCACATACTGTTTGGATAAAAGTATCCCAAGGTCTTTTGAGACCATTGAGAGTAG
>JASDQU010306860.1:66358-83216 GCA_032191745.1 Picea mariana | reverse complement strand
AACCACACATCCTCCCTAGTGAGTTGCGCCCCCCTTGATGAGTAACTCAACCATACTCAAGTTTTAATTAATGAAAACCCCCTCAACTCCCTAGTGCGCCCCCCTATGGTTCTAACTTTATGTTGGACCAAGTCTGAAAGTGTCACCTCACCCTCTCACCCATTACCAAAACCCTAAAAGCTCCCAAACCCTAGAAAGTGCACCCCCCCTCATTGAGATGCTCAATAATGCTTAGAGGATGACACTTGGAAAGCATCCAAGAGGGGTATCTCTTGCTTCCCAAGTATAAATAAAGCCCCTCCCCTCCCCTCCTCTTTTCACATCTATTCTCAGTGCAAGGTTACTCTACCCAAATTTCTCCTCTCCTCTCCAATCTCTCCCACTCTTCTCTCTCTTTCTTCTTTCTCTCTCATCTTCTCAAACTTGGGCAAGTATTTGTCCAAGCTTGATTCTAATACAATAAATCTTTGGAGGATACATGGTGTTGAGAGTATTCTTGGTGCCATCTTGCTTAATGAGGTGATTTTGTTCTAGTTTTATTTCTTGTTTTCATTTGTTGTAGATCTAGAGTAGGGATCCCAAGCAAAGTATTTTGCTTGGGTAGATCTTTTGGTAGTATTAGCATATAGATCTAGTGAGTATCTCTTTTAGATTTAACAAAGTATTTTGTTTTATCACTTGAATATACTCACCCCTTTCTCTTTTCTGTAGCATTCTTTCAAGGAATTTTAGGTCACCTAAGGGTTTTGAAGATAGATTTTAGATCTAGAAATCTTTCTCATCATCCACTAACAACCTCTAATACTTTATGTTCTGATCTTTTGTTCATCTCCATTTATATTTGGATAGTTTTGTGTTCTAAAAAAGACCAAAATCGAATATATATACTGTTGGTTTTGTACTACAAATTTCTGGTTTTTACTAACAGAAATTTTTACAAAATTTTTTGTCAATTCTGTAGTTTTTCCAGCGAGTTTTACTTGTTGGTTTTTTGCAGGTTTGTGATAGAAACGGGGAGGAACAGCCCACTTGGGGCCATTTAAAGTCAAGCAAACACCTCCTAAGTAAGGGTATTGAATACCCCCTTCTTTCTACATCTTCTCACATTGTAAGCAAGCCCCAAGAGAGTCTCCAGGGCTTGCATTTCTCAAGCATTTTAAAATTTCTGCAATTTCTTTTCTTAGTTTGCTTACACCTTGCAAAGAGTTTGGCCAAGCCAACCATGCAAAATCGTAAGGCTAGTTCATAAGTTTTATTTTCAGCATTGTCTTTTCATTTTTAATTTGCCCCACTTGTCCTTAAGACAAGGTTGTGTGACTAGGAATAGTTTCTTTCAAAGTTCTTTAATTCTTTATTTGTTTGCCTACACCTAGGATAGTGTTTGGCCAAGCCAACCATCCTAAATTGTAAGGCTAGGTAATTAGTTGATGATTTATTGCTTCTAACGATTATGTTTGTGGTTTATCTTTAGATCTTAGAAGCTCATTTCATTTCTTTGCTTAAGCCGTGGAAACATAGTAACTTACTTGTGTCTTTCAAGCAATTCTTTTCTTTCCAAGTATCTACTTTGCTTTCAAGTTCAATTACTTAATCTCTTTTCAAGTTCAAGCAATTTCCTTTACTTTACTTGCAAACACTTGTAAATTCAAGCATCTTTACTTTCTTGTAATTTACTTTCAAGCACTCTACATTGCAAGCACTCAATTTATTTTAATTTAATCAACTCTAAGGTTCAACTTATCTTTAAATCTTTAGGGCCTTAATCAAACTAGTTTAATTAGAGCACCTTTAACTGTCCCAACTTTGCTATCAAAAAAGGGACTTAAGGAAAGAACTGGGGTGCTAGATCAGGGATGGTCTCACGGCACTAGGTGTCCCCCTTGTTTGAGTACTTTTGTTCCCTGGATTGACCTGTGGAGCTAGGGTGGGGCCATGTTTGTCTCACTTATTGAGCACCCAGCAGTCCTTTTGGTATAAGCGGAGAGATTTCTAGGGAAGTCACATAGTTTTAGGATTCACACTTCACCTAACCAGCTTAATTAATCATAAAACTCATCCACCTTAACCTTTGGTTTAATTTCACAATTTTTTCATGGTTTATGCTCTCTAATTCATGCAAGCAATTCACTTCAATTTATTTTACAAGCATTTTATTGAGAAAATTTGTGGATGGTTAAACTAGTTAGCTAGAAGTTGTGCATCTCCTTGCCCTTGGAGGCTTTACTTGTTTTATCTTTGTGAACTTGAAGTTGCGCACTTGCTCTTTGGAGGCTCTTTTGATTTATCTTGCATCTATCTTTATTCAACCCCTTGAAGTTGTGCATCTTGTGGAGGCACTTCACTGTTTGGGTTTGATTGTTGTGTGTTTGTGTTGAAGCCATTGAAATAGCCCCTTGAAGTTGTGCATCTTGTGGAGGCACTTCACTGTTTGGGTTTGTTGGCTTGTTGTGTTGCGGTGATCTTTACTTGAGTAATCTTTCCTTTCCCTGCACAATCAAGTTAGTTCAAGTTAATTTCAAGTTAGTGCTTGTTTCCTTTCTTTGTTCGTAGTTGTATATTGTTGTATTTTTAGTATTCTTTGTATTCTTTTGTATAGATAGTCGTTTCATTTCTTTGTAGCTAATTCAATTGTTTTGTAAAGTAATTCTTTGCATCTAGTTGTAGACTCTTGTAAACTTTGTAAAGTATTTCTTTCTAACCTTTGTGAACTTTAATTGACCCCTTTCTCAACCTTAGGCACTAGTCTTAGTTGACATAGGGAAAGGGCTTGCCTTTGCATTGAAATATTGCACTTTGCATTATTTGTCTCTCATATAGGCTAGACTCCCCCAAACCTTAAACTAATTAAAATCAACTCCTAGAATTAACCTTTAATCTCGCATAGTAACTAGGGTCTACCCCCCTTGGCTTCCCTAGGAGTAAGCCTAGACGAAAGAAGTTCAAGTCGAGGTGACAGTGAGCTTGAACTTAGGCATTGTGCCTCCAAGGACATACTAAGTGGATTGGACTTAGTCCATGTTTGCAAGTATATATAAGGACGGCTACACACTGCAAAGCTAGGTGTGTGTGTGTGCAAATGAGGCGTCGGCCTCTCTTATAATTTGTGGTCTGGCCAGCCTATAATTAGGTCTGGGCCGACCTGTTATTTTACCCTCTTAATTTACATTTAACTGTCAAGGCACAAAAGGGCCGACTTTTACAAAGGCACAATAGGGTCTTATTAATAAATATAATATAATAATATTATTCAACATTCCCTCCTAGGTAGAATATTCTTCGAAGTTACAATATTTCAACAGATTTGCCATTTTCTGAATTGTTTATTGTGATTATTTTGATCCTTTGAATAGTTTTTCTGCCTCTTTTCCAGTCTATTATCATTGTGCTAACCCTGCAAGTTCCCTCCAAGCAAAAATAATCACTTTTCCTCATCGTTTGGGCCGCTTTTACACGCTGTCCAAGACAAACAGCTTGCTGATTTTTTGTTTTTAACACAGAAATCAGAATTTATATCAGCAGCAAGGCGCTTCAGTGTGCCTAGGGACTCCCTGCAGAGGCTAGCAAGTACTAGCCAAATCAGGGAGGGGTTTGGTCAGTGACAATTTGGGGCCTTACTCCTTTAATTAACCTAGTTTTTACCGTTGTCTTAACACATATATCAACTCAGATTGGAGGGTAAAAATTTGTGCTCACAGTAAGAATTGGGTCATTGTCCCTGGTATGGGAGCCCTTTGTTCTGAATGTAAGAACAAGAGATTTTGGCTTTAAATGGTTGTGTACCTATGTATGATCTAATTGCTAGTTTTGTGTTCTGTTGTGATAAAGTAGATAGGCATCTTAGTGTGTTTATGTTTACAATTCAAATTGGGTAAGTTTGTGTATAATTGTCGAAACAATAGACCGGACCTGAGGTGCAGTAAAATCTAACACTTTCAAGTTCCACTAACTTGAAGATAAAATAAATCATAAAATAAACACACAACACCCCAAAACATTAGAGTAGTTTCATTTCTTAGATTAAAGTAGATTTCATTTCTGCAATTTCAAAGTTGGCAAATAAGTCATCCCTTCAGTTTCTCCTAGTAATGCTTTGTCCCCTCCTTTGCAAGCTTTTGCTTGATCTGAGGTGTGGAGTACATCAGAATGGGGACTGGTCGATATGGATTTAATTTTAATAGGACAATCCAATAGTAATTATTGCTAAATTGGGATCCTACAAACGAATTTGTGTGTGAAGTCAGACGGGAACTTTGAGATCTAGGTTCTCCCCATGTTGGACCTCCGGCATTGTTCTTTGTACCCAATTAAGGGATAACTTCTAGAGGGCCAAACATTTAAATTAGATTTATTTTTTGCAATCAGTTGCACATACTTTGCACTCATAAGTGGACTTGCACTATCAAGTCACTTCACAATAAACCCACGAACTAAACAACTCACCTCAATAATAAAACTGTCAAGAGCATTCGCAACATATCTTCATTTCAACAACATTACATACATCTTGCAACAACCTTTACATTGTTAGCACTGGTATTTATATTGCTTATCATTTACCTTTCAAGCATTTGTATCTGCTTTCAATATTGTATCTTTTACATGCAAGTACTTTACATGCTTTATATATTTATCATAGGCAAATTTTATTTTGTGTCATGTCATATATGTTGCTAGAATAGATTTACTTGTACTTTGTTCTTTCTTTGAATAAACTCCTAGATTTTCTTTTTGTACTTAGCATATTTAGCCTTAGTTATTTTAGGGACTACCCCCCTTGGCTTCGCTAGGAATTGGCCCAGACGGAGGAGTCAAGAATCAGGTGACAGCACCTCGACTCAATACTTTCCCTCAAGGACACACCCAATGGATTGAAGATTTCTTCCACGTGACCCGAGGTGTGTATAAGGCGGCAACACGCTCCATGTGGGGTTGCCTTGTTGGTTACTTGTATGGACTTATTTCCTTGTTTTATGTTAGTCTTCCTTACTTACTCTATATATAAAGGGAGGAGAGAGCTCTTGTATTCATTATCATCAATGTACTCTTCTTTGTACTTGTCTTCAAGACATTAGGATTCATGAGAAAATCCTAGAATCTAGTCGTAGGTTTCATTAGGAAACACTAGAAGAAAAATAAGAAGAGTGAGATGTGTTGTATGTTCTTGAGGAGATTGCTCTTGTGATGCTAGGGTTTGGTCTTGTGAGACGTTAGGGTTTGATCTATGCATATAAACCCTAGAGAAGTACATGACATTGGAGGTGATGATGGTTCTTGCAACTGTTTGTTATAGCACTAGGGTTTCTACCCTAGTAGAAGACATGGAGAGTGGAGTTAATGCCTTGCATGATTTTGGAGCCTTGTTCTTTTGGCATGTAAGGTTAGGGCAATATCATGGTGAGATAAGTTTGATAAGCCTTGAGCTTGGTCCCATGCCTTGCTTGGAAGAAGATTCAATTATTGTATCCTTGATGTTCTATGGAGGTATTGGTGCTTGTGATGATGCAAGAGTTGAATACCTAGGGTTTGAGGATTCAAACCTTAGGATGGACATGTAGTAGATTTGGAGGTTAGCACTAGAGTTATCTTGCCATGTACTAGTGTGATGCAACATGGCTAGAGTTTGTAAACTCTAAGGACGACAACAGTGCTAGTGTGGGGAGCTTGTGTGATACAAGCTTGATGTTGGAGCTAAGGAGTACTTGTTGGTGTTGATGCTTGCATGTTGTGGATCTTTGGTGGTGGCTAGGGTTTTCGTGGTTTCTCTAGCTACAATTTTGGAGAGCTTGAAGATTTGTACCAGCTCATGATAAGCTATGAGTATGTACATGTACCTCATTTCTTCTCTCTCTCTCTCTCTATATATATATATATATATATGTATATATATATATATATGAAGTTTACAGCTGTCCAAAATTCTGTAATCACGGATTTGATTTTCAGCGTGCATTGTCTTCTTGATTGGGTAATTTCCAGCACTTGCTCATGCTGATTTGACATAACATAGGACTGAAAATGTTAAGTGATTTAACACACAACTGGAAGATAAAAGAGCAGATTTTCTGGTGTAAAAGCTGTTGTAAATAAAGTGATTTCAGATCTGGTATATGTTTGAAAAGTGTGCCCTACGGGCTGAAACTTGTTGGCATATGTTTGGTATCTTTTCTTTTGGGCTGCTTAATGTGTTGGGTTGAAATGAAATGAAATATTGTGCTCTTTGCTGCTGTGAATTAATATTTCAGATCATCCCTAAGGCTGAAGTTCACAGAGATTAGATCCAGGAAACCCCCAGTGTTGAAATTTATGAATTTGTAATAAAATTCATAATGCAGAAATTTCTACACGGATATGCTACAAATTATTGTCCAAGTTCTGCAGAAAACAAAAATGTCATCCAAGTAGACCACCACAAACTTGTCAAGATGTGCGCAAAAGATGTCATCGATGATCTACATGACAATGGCAAGAGCATTACTGAGGCCAAAAGTCATAAATGGCCACTCAAAGAGACCAAACTTGGTCTTGAAAGATGCCTTCTAGATGTCATTATGCTCCATACAAACTTGGCAATAACTAAAGCAAGGTCCAACTTGGTGACGTATTTGGCCCCCTTGAGCTGATCAAAAAGGTCATCAATCCTAAGGAGTAGGTAGTAATTCTTAATAATTACCTTGTTGAGGGCCTTGTAATCTGTGCAAAGCGGCTACTCTTGCTACTCCTTGCGTACTACCAAAGCAGCCACTCTTGCTACTACTCCTTCGTCCTCCAAGAGCTATGTGATCTATCTCTCTACCTCAACACTCTCCATATGTGAGGTATGATATACATGATAGTTGTGCACGGAAGAACTAGGAATGAGACTGATGGAATGTTGGATGTTCTTAAGGGGAGTTAAACCCTTGGATTCTTCAAAGGGAGGCAGTTTCTCCTTGTCGTCCTCATTGATTTGGCAGACAACTCATAGTGTTTTGAGCTTATTAAGATTGACTTACGTAACAGCCAATGCACCAGAAAGTACAATATAAGAAGGAGAGAAAGAAGCATAGGTGAGCTTATACATCTTGCAAACCTTATGAAACCTATAGGTGTTGATAGTTATAGTATCCATCATATTGCGCTCTCCTAGCAAAATGATGTGGCTTGCCCAAAGTCATAACAAAACAACACAATGGGGTTACATCACAATCAACTATGTTGTCGAACAATCTGATAGCAAAGATGATGGGGCATTTGTAGGTTATCAATGTGGGTTATCTCAATTGTTTGACCCATGTAAGGTGCCACGGCTTGGGATTAGCAGAGGTTGGTAGCTTGAGGGCTTCTACCCATTGTTGGATCATCATATTCTTCTCGCTACCATTGTCCATGATGACTTGATTTTTCCCCCATTCATTGTTCTATCAAAGATGGTGACAAAAAGTTGTGTGTCCAACTTGAAGCACTATTGGACAATGGGTATACCTATAGGTATATTGGGTTGAGGCAAGGGTGGTTGTTGTTGCAAGCTCTCTTTTAGGGTCTTTTATTGGATGTTCACTGATTGTTGGGTCAAAGCCGTCATGCCTTATGTTGAATTTAAAGCAGCTGCAAGAGCCATTCTCCGGGAGGATGGCAAAGACCCTAGCCGAGATCTAGGGCCCCCAGTGCACTCCTGGGGTTCTTGGTATGGGACCAAACAGTCAGTGCCATGGCAAAAGACCCTTGTTAGGGCCCCCAGTATATGACTGGGGTTCTTGGTCTGGGACCAAGCAGCAAAAGACCCTTGTTAGGGCCCCTAGTATATGACTAGGGTTCTTGGTATGGGACCAAGCAGTTAAAGTCCCTAGATATGTCTAGGGCCCCTGGACATGTTCCAGGGTACCCATGCCTAGCGCATGGGTTGATCCTTTGTCTAGTACCTTGGTGGATAAGACCCAGAATTGTCCTGGGGCAGCCTGATCCTTGATCAGGTGTTTGTTGGTGTATGACCCTCTTTGAAGGTGGGCATGACCACACAAGGGATGTATCCCATATCCAGTGATGATAAAGTTAAAAAGGTCACCTTGAGAATTATATGGACATGTGTAAACCTCTCCTAAACCCTCCACCCTTGGTCTTGTTGGGCTTGAGTTTGTCTGGGGTTTGTGTTTTGTTTTTTAAGGGTCAATACAAGAAATAATTAATAAGTAAAAAATTGAAATATATTTAATTAATATTTATATTAATTTTATTATTATTTCTTTTAATTAGCCCTCACCCTTTAGTATATATAGAGACCCCTCCCTCTTCCTTTCTACATTCATTCTATCTCTCTCCTAAGTGAGACGCTTTGCCCTCTTGCAACAGATCGACCTCCTCTTGTGACAGTTCGGCCTCTTTTTGTGACAGATCGGCCTCCTCCTGCAGCAGTACGTCCTCCTCCTGTGACTGCTCGGCCTCCTCTTGCTATAGATCAGCCTCCTCACATCCTAGCGGCTCCTTTTGTTGTAGTCTCCTGACTTTTATCTGTGACAAGGTTCTTGATCTAAGTCTTGTTGAGTTTGTTCTGTTGTCTAGAGTATAGGGAGTGTTTCTTACTGCTGAAACTTCTGGGGTTGTAACCAGCCAGGGAACAAAACCCTTTTGTCTGCCATCTCATATATGGGTGCCTTGTGAGGGTTGCGGCACTCTAAGAAAGGTGGTTGGGCCTTCCTTAAGGCAATCGTTCCACTTCCTATATGTTATGTACTTGCATGAGGGTTTGTGAAGTATTTTATGTGAAGTTCTGGTAGAGGTTTGACTGTCCTATAATTCTCTTTGTCAAGAGATCTCACCCATGAGGTAGATCTATGATCTTGGACTTTTTCTGAGCATATATTCAGTGGCTATTCATCTCTTGTGCAACTCATGAACTCCTTCACTGTTCAAAGGTAAGACACCTAGAGGTAAGTTCCTTTATGATGCAGTTCTATGTGTTTCTAGTTTAGATCTGTTTGAAGTTCATTGGTTAAGTTTCCTATTGCTCAAATCTGTCATAAATTGCTAGATCTATTATTCTATTGTTTAGATCTAATACTAACTTGCTAGATCTATTATTCTATTGTTTAGATCTAATACTAACTTGCTAAATCTATTTTGTATTGATTAGATCTGATACTTAATTACTTAGATCTGCTATCTAATGTTGAAATTGATCTATCTAACTTATTAAGAGAAGTTTATCTAATTATTGTTTATGAACAGAACTCTAGATCTAAACTTTTGTGCACACTCAGAAATAAGTTTGTATGATCAGTACTACTTGTTGTTTACATTCTGATATTGTTCTCCGAATTCTGATCTGACTATCCAACAATCTACAATTCAGATAGCTTTACTTTTTTGTTCTAAAACTTGATTTTATTTAGATCTTTGTTGTTCTATCTGACAGAATTTTAAAAGGACAGTGTTTTTCTGCCCTACTTCCCTATTTCTAACATGGTATCAGAGTTTAGGGTGTGAAGAGAGCTCAAGGATATAATCTTGAGCCTGCACAGATCCACTTTATTAGGGTTGTTTTGCAGAGATCAGCCATCTAAACTAATTCAGACCTCAGCATGGCTTCCTCATCAGTTAAAGCTGAAGACAGACTTGTAGGGGCTGTAAACTTCAATGCTTGGAAATACAGAATAGTGAACATTCTTGAAGAGAATGATCTAGAAGAATTGATCTCTAGAGAGATTGAAGAACCCACCTCAAACACAGCCAAGGCAGCATACAAAAGGAAACAAACCAAGGCTAAAAGAATCATTTTTTATTCTATCAAGGACAACATGATGCCCATCATTGGTCATCTAAGAACTACCAAAGATTGCTTTGATGCATTGGCAAACCTCTATGAAAAGAAGGCACCAACTCAGAAAAGAATTTTAAAGAAACAATTACGAACTTTGAAAAAGGAAAAAGATGATACAGTTGCTACCTTTTTCTCCAAGATTGCTCAAATCAAAGATCAGCTTATTGCAATAGGAGTTCCTGTTGATGATGATGACCTTGTTCAAACAGCATTTGATGGACTTCCTAATTCTTGGGGAGTTTTTCTCGCATCCGTAAATGGAAGAGAATCCCAACCTAATTTTGAAAGTTTGTGGCATGACTGTTTAGAAGAAGGAAGACTAAACAGCAGAAATGATCATTCAATTTCAAAAGATCATGCCCTTGCAGCAAAGACCAAGAAATGGAAAAAGTTCCCTAAATCAAAAGGCAAAGGTAAGAAACCCCAAGGTAAGCTATTTCATCTCAATCCTCATTTATCTAAAGTCAAATGTTTTAACTGCAATAAGCTAGGACATTATGCAAGAGATTGCAGGAATCCTCCCTCTCAGCAGAAAAGAAGAGGAAGATTCCAAGCCTCGGTTGCCACTGAAGAGGCTAAACCTCAAGAGGAGCCTCAAAGAAGACAAACCAGCGCTGCCACCAAAGAGCAAGAACAACAAAAGGAATATTATCTTATCTCAGCTCTTTCCGGCACTATCACCAAGTCAGAGGAGATTTGGTTAATAGACAACGGTGCTTCCAGACACATGACAGGCTTCAAACAAAACCTTGCAAACTATCAAGACAAGAAATTCAAGGCAAAGGTAGAACTAGGTGATTATGGCACCTGTGACATAAAAGGTTTTGGATCTACCTCTTTCCGATTTCACTCAAGTAATGTCTTTCACATTGATGAAATTCTTTATGTACTTGGTCTAAAGAAAAATTTAATCTTTGTTCCAGTTTTAGAAAGTAAAGGTTACTCAGTAGCTTTCTCCAAAGGGAAGGCCCTCTTGTGGTCCTCAGATAAAGATATAAACACTGCTATAACTATTGGAACTCGTGAGAGTGGACCTTATAAAATTTCAGGTCAGGTTGTTCAAGCCCTAGTGCACGAGACGGTAAATCCCTGCGAGCTTTGGCACAGAAGATTTGGACATCTCAACTACAACGCACTTCCAGGTTTGCAAAAGATGGTGACAAGTATGCTCGTATTTTCTATTGAGCATGATAGTGTTTGTAAAAGTTGTTCACTTGGTAAGAATACAAAGAAACCCTATCCTCTCAATAATAGAAAATCAAATGGCATCTTAGATCTAATTCATTCTGATCTTTGTGGGCCCATGACTACCCCTTCTATGAATGGTTGTATTTATTATATCATTTTTATTGATGATTGTTCGCGTAAAACTTGGATTGATTTCTTAAAGACTAAAGATGAATCTTTTAGCAGATTTCAAGATTTCAAGAATCTTGTTGAAAATCAAACAGGCAGACACATCCGAGTTTTCAGGACAGATAACAATAAAGAATTTGACTCCTTCAAATACGATGAACTCTGTCGGGCTTCTGGAATTAAGAGGGAGCTAACTGTGTCGTACAACTCTCAGCAAAATGGGGTTGCTGAAAGAAAGAATAGAACTATCTGTGAAGCAGCCAGGGCCATTATGTATGACCAAAACTTACCTCTATCACTTTGGGTCGAGGCTGCCAGTACTGCAGTCTACATTCAGAATAGATGTCCACACAAAGCCCTTGAAGCGAAAACCCATGAAAAAGTTTTTACCAGGTTTAAGCCCTCAGTTGATCACTTAAGAATCTTTGGCAGTCCAGTCTATATTCACATCTCAAAAGAGAAGAGGACGAAACTAGAACCCTCCGGAAAGAAAAGAACTTTTGTGGGATACAATGAAACCTCAAAAGCTTACAGGATTTATATCTCAGGTCAAAAGTTCATTAAAGTAAGCAAAGACGTGACTTTTCATGGAGAAACAGCTTTTCGTCAGGCCAGAGAACTTCCATGTGACTCAGAGGAGCAGGAAGCTCTACCACTTGATTCTCCAGATTCTCCTCTTCCAGATGAGCAGAGGGAGGAAATCTCAAAACTTCCAGTGGATCCCTCAAGGGATACTATTGAGTTTCCAATGGAGATACCTCCTATTAAAAGGAAACCAGCCTGGTGTCGGGAAATATTGAAAGAAGCAGAAAAGCATTTAGCTCCTAAGGGTACCTTCAGAGAAAGCAAGAAACCAGATAAGTACTCCGGTCTCATAGCTAATTTAAATACTATAATTGATTCAGAACCTTCCACATTTGTAGAAGCCTCTAAACATCAAGTGTGGAAAGATGCTATGAATGAAAAATATGATTCTATTCTAAAGAATGATGTATGGACCATAGTCCCTAGACCTCATGGAAAATCAGTGGTAACTTCAAAATGGCTTTATAAGATAAAGCATGTAGCAAATGGCAGTGTTGAGAAATACAAGGCGAGATTCATGGCTCGTGGTTTCTCTCAGAAAGAAGGAATTGACTACGACGAGATTTTTGCTCCAATTGCCAGGTATACTTCAATTAGGATTATTATCTCTCTTGCAGCAGTTTTTGGTTGGAAACTTCACCAGATGGACGTTAAGACTGCTTTTCTTAACGGTGAAGTTGAGCAAGAAGTATATATCAAGCAACCTAAAGGTTTCATGATACATGATAAAAGATCTCATGTGTGCAAACTCCAGAAAGCCTTGTACGGGTTGAAGCAAGTTCCGAGAGCTTGGTATGGTAGAATAGACAGTTTTCTACAAAGTCTTGGATTCACCAAGAGCATAGCAGATCCAAATCTTTATATAAAGATTGTGCAAAATCATCCAGTTATTCTAGTCNGGGAGCTTTCTGCAGAGTTTGAAATGAAAGACTTGGGGCTCATGCATTATTTCTTAGGCTTGGAGGTATGGCAGAGACCAGGTGAGATTTTTCTCTCACAGAGTAAATATGCAATTGATGTGCTCCGCAGATTTGGCATGATGGACTGCAAGGCCATGACAACTCCAACGATCTCTAACCTAAAGAAACTACAAGATCAAGTTACATGTTCAGATCCAGAAGATCCCACCTTATATCAGCAGATCATTGGGTCTTTGATGTATCTCGTACATACGAGCCCAGACATTTGCTATGCAGTAAATGCTCTCAGTCAGTTCATGTGTGAACTGAAGCATATACATATGGTTGTTGTGAAGCATATTTTAAGATATGTTCGGGGAACTATAGCTTATGGTCTCAGATACACTTCCAATGGAGGTGTAATGCTCCATGGTTTTACAGACTCGAATTGGATGAGCAGTACAGTGGATCGGAAGAGCATTTCTGAATATTGCTTCAGTTTGGGTTCGGCAATGATTTCTTGGTCCAGCAGGAAACAGGGCTCCATAGCCCAAAGCACTGCAGAAGCAGAATACATTGTTGCAAGTGTTGCTAGCAGAGAAGCAGTGTGGCTTAGGAAGCTACTTTCAGACTTGTTCAGTTCAGAGCTTGAACCCACAATCATTCACTGTAACAATCAGAGCTTTATAAAGCTCACCGAGAATCCAGTGTTTCACGACAGATCGAAACACATTGAGATGAGATACCACTATGTCCGGGACATGGTTCAGAAGAACATTCTCAGCATTTAGTATGTTCGAACGGCAGATCAGACGACAGATATTTTTACCAAGCCACTGTCCCTGACAAAGTTTGTATACTTTCGTGACAAGCTTGGTGTAGCTGAGAATACCTCTCTTGCTGAGAGGGAGTGTTGAATTTAAAGCAGCTGCAAGAGCCATTCTCCGGGAGGATGGCAAAGACCCTAGCCGAGATCTAGGGCCCCCAGTGCACTCCTGGGGCTCTTGGTATGGGACCAAATAGTCAGTGCCATGGCAAAAGACCCTTGTCAGGGCCCCCAGTATATGACTGGGGTTCTTAGTCTGGGACCAAGCAGCAAAAAACCCTTGTTAGGGCCCCTAGTATATGACTAGGGTTCTTGGTCTGGGACCAAGCAGTTAAAGTCCCTAGATATGTCTAGGGCCCCTGGACATGTTCTAGGGTACCCATGCCTGGGGCATGGGTTGATCCTTGGTCTAGTACCTTGGTGGATAAGACCCAGAATTGTTCTGGGGCAGCCTGATCCTTGATCAGGTGTTTGTTGGTGTATGACCCTCTTTGAAGGTGGGCATGACCACATGAGGGATGTATCCCATATGCAGTGATGATAAAGTTAAAAAGGTCACCTTGAAAATTATATGGACATGTGTAAACCTCTCCTAAACCCTCCACCCTTGGTCTTGTTGGGCTTGAGTTTGTCTGGGGTTTGTGTTTTGTTTTTTAAGGGTCAATACAAGAAATAATTAATAAGTAAAAAATTGAAATATATTTAATTAATATTTATATTAATTTTATTATTATTTCTTTTAATTAGCCCTCGCCCTTTAGTATATATAGAGACCCCTCCCTCTTCCTTTCTACATTCATTCTATCTCTCTCCTAAGTGAGACGCTTTGCCCTCTTGCAACAGATCGGCCTCCTCTTGTGACAGTTCAGCCTCATTTTGGGACAGATCGACCTCCTCCTGCAGCAGTACGGCCTCCTCTTGTGACTGCTCGGCCTCCTCTTGCTATAGATCAACCTCCTCACATCCTAGCGGCTCCTTTTGATGTAGTCTCCTGACTTTTATCTGTGACATGGTTCTTGATCTAAGTCTTGCTAAGTTTGTTCTGTTGTCTGGAGTATAGGGAGTGTTTCTTACTGCTGAAATTTCTGGGGTTGTAACCAGCCAGGGAACAAAACCTTTTGTCTGCCATCTCATATATGGGTGCCTTGTGAGGGCTGCGGCACTCTAAGAAAGGTGGTTGGGCCATCCTTAAGGCAGTCGTTCCACTTCCTAGTTGTTTTGTAATTGCATGAGGGTTTGTGAAGTATTTTATGTGAAGTTCTGGTAGAGGTTTGGCTGTCCTATAATTCTCTTTGTCAAGAGATCTCACCCATGAGGTAGATCTATGATCTTGGACTTTTTTTGAGCATATATTCAGTGCCTATTCATCTCTTGTGCAAGTCATGAACTCCTTCACTGTTCAAAGGTAAGCCACCCAGAGGTAAGTTCCTTTATGATGCAGTTCTATGTGTTTCTAGTTTAGATCTGTTTGAAGTTCATTGGTTAAGTTTCCTATTGCTTAGATCTGTCATAAATTGCTAGATCTATTATTCTATTGTTTAGATCTAATACTAAATTGCTAGATCTATTATTCTATTGTTTAGATCTAATACTAACTTGCTAGATCTATTTTGTATTGATTAGATCTGATACTTAATTACTTAGATCTGCTATCTAATGTTGAAATTGATCTATCTAACTTATTAAGAGAAGTTTATCTAATTATTGTTTATGAACAAAACTCTAGATCTAAACTTTTGTGCACACTCAGAAATAAGTTTGTATGATCAGTACTACTTGTTGTTTACATTCTGATATTGTTCTCCGAATTCTGATCTGACTATCCAACAATCTACAATTCAGATAGTGTTGACCGCCCATTTAGCACAGGTGGTCAACTCATGTGCCATGAAGAGATGCATCATCAGATGCCATGTTGTCGAAGACTTTGGTTCTACAGGGCATTGTTTGGCCCCAGCACTTTATTTTGTAATTGGAATTTCCGCACCCCTGCGTGGGTTAATATAATAGGTCTGCATGAGTCATGTCTAGGTCATTTACTTGGGATCGGTTCACTGGGAGAGTTCCTTTCACCGAGGGTTTATTATCCTCAGGTTATCAGTTGGGCTTTTCAACCTTATTGATTCCCTTGAGTTTTTCCCTCACACTTGCAATAATTCCTCCAAAGTGGTGGACAGCATTCTAGTGGGCTTATGTTTTGGTAACTATTATAGGGAATCATTGTAAATGACCATGCAAGACATCTTAGAAAGTTTCACGGAATTTCGTCGAGTCTAATTTAGTTTTTTTTAATTAATTAAATTTCCCTAAGTTTAGAGGTTTAATTAATTAATTAATTAATTATTTTTGAGCAATAATTGTAAAAACTAGGTCCTTGGACTTTTGATAGGGGTATTTGTGCTCAAAAGAAATGGGATAGCACCCCCTACATCCATGGACCAAGCTTCAGCTCAGTCGAACAACTTTAGCCATGGGTTTGTCCACCCGAAGTGTCAGTCAGTCTAAAACAGCAATTTTAATTACTAAAGTCCAAACATGGCAAAATGTAAAAGTTGTAATAATGAGTTAGAGCATGTGAAAAAGTGAAATGATGGTTAGAGAGAGACCCCCTAAGCATAACATTACCCTCCTAACCTTTTCCAACCTTGTCTAACCCCTTACACCACCTCCACACTCAAAAATCACACCGCCCTAGGGGGGTTGACGTTTTTTCCTTTTTTTATTAATTTTGTGGCTTAAATGGGACCCCCTCTCATGAGTTATGACTCCCTTTAACCCCCACATCACCTCCTATGGTGATCCCACTCCCTTTTTCTCATTAATCCCACTCCATTCCTTCCAATTCACCCTTTTTTTGCGCCCTCCAAGAGGAGTTACGCCCCCCTCCATCTACAAACTCCACAAATGATTTTTTAAAAATTATTTGAGACCTCTCACCTTCCTTGGCATCAATCCCATGGCCTCCCACACCTTTTTGCTTGATCCCAATACCTCCTACATTTTTCTACACCCTAGATCTAGCTTTCAAACCCTAGATGGTGCGCCCTAGCCTTGAGATCTACTCATTTGCTTGGTGGTGGACACTTGGCATAGATCCAAGAGAGGTACGTTTGCCTCTCCAAGTATAAATAGATCTCATTTCTCACTCCCAAGTTCCAACTCACCATATCTTGAGCTATTGTTATGCTACTTGATTTTCATCTCTCTCTCTCTCTCTCTCTCTCCATTTTTCCATTCTATGCTCTTAGGGTTTTGGAGTATTTTCTCTCCAAGATCTATTTTCTTGAATAATAATAAAGGAGAAACTTTGGAGGATAACTAGAGGAGTAATGCGTGTGCTTGATCTTCTTATGCTTATGAGGTAACATTGTATCAATTTCTTTGGGTGATTGCAACTTT
>JASDQU010306860.1:37826-50087 GCA_032191745.1 Picea mariana | reverse complement strand
CCGGTAGTGATGGAGGCTGGTACTGCTGGCAGGACAAAGCTGGCTGAGAAGAAGAAGATGGGTCCTCCAGGACCATGCTCAGGTCGCTCCTGCTCTCGGTACTCCATGTCTAGGACCATGTGGGCCTCGAGACATGATCTCCTAGTTATCCCTAGATATCGGGGATAACAGTACCGAGAGAAGGATTGACTTTAGCATGGCCCTGGAGGGCCCACCTTTTCTTTCTTCTAGCACCTTTATCTTGTCAGCAACAGCAGCATCCATCACCATCGGCTTGGTCTTGTGTCAGAGATGGTTCTTGCTCCATGAGGTAATTAGTCTGGGTACCATGGTATGTGTCACATTGATCATCAAAACCCTTGAATATGTGCATTTGATTCATTTTGTTTCTAACAAATGCTTGGATCTTACACTTGCCCACTTGACCATGTCTGGGGGGATTGACAGGATGCCCTAGTAAGCCTGTGTCCTTAGGTTTCAGTTTGCCACTGGGGGGATTTTTGAAAAAATCCATCGTTTGCTCCCTTCACAACACCACTTTTTCATCTTGCTTCCCGCTCACTTATCCCATTCCAGTTGTCCGGGCAATGGGTTGACCTATTTACAGGATTGCACCTTACCTCGTGGGAAGAAGGGGCTAAAGGCCCAGAAGGTAAAAGCAAGCTGGCAAAAGATAAAAGCCTAAGAATAAAACCTTGAGATGCTTCGCCCAAGGATCCCCGAGAAAGCAATAAAAGGCTTCTCAGCAAGAAACAAGAGGGACCCGTAAAAATAAAAAAACAAGACCTAGTCAAAGGATAGGGGGTCTCATCACGAGCCAGCCTACTAGGTCCATGGGTACCTAGCAGTATGACATTACCGCCAGTTGGTTACCACGCCAGGGTAGTGACTCTGGTTGCATGGCCAAGGGAAAGGGGGTCTAATCACGAGCCAGCCTTCTCGTTTCTGCAAAGCTACTTGTGGGTAACGCTATCACCATTGGTCACCACGCCAGGACAGTGTCCCCTGATTAGCCTCTTGAAGAAAAAAACAATAAAAATAAAAGAATAAAAAGAAAGAATAAAGGCATGGGCTTGGGAAGATTTTCATCCAGGACAGGTGCAGCTCGCCTTCTACAAATGCACCCACAGGTAAAGCTTTGCATCCTCTGCCCTCACTTCACCCACTTACTTGGACATCCCTTGACCACATCACCCACTTGCATGGCTTGGATGGGGTCTCTTTCGGAAACTTTCCTTTTCCAGTTGACACTAGCCCAATAGGATGCCCTGTCATTTTCTCCAAATGTGTATTGCAGGCTTGTGTAATGTCTTTGAGCTTTGACTGATGTATTAGGGATTTTATGCACGTGTTTAATAATATTGATGATGAGATGTGATTGACATTGCTATGATCCCTGTGACTGATGAGCCCATGGAGGGCGTAGTTGTTGATGTGCAGGATTATGCCCGACGGAAAGGTACCATTTGGACCGGTACACATGGGGAGATGATCAGTTCGGACCTCCATGGGGTTGAAGAGCCCATCAGATGGATGTTGAGACCCCATCAGGGGGTAGAGATAGGACAAAGATGGATCAGGGGCTTTGCACCGGAGAAGAGGAGGATGCTCCACCAGAGGCACCCTGGCAGAGCTTGACCTAGGGGGGTTGTGCCCTTTTCAGTGGAACGTTGGCCTTGGAAGGCCTAGGACGTCACCCATGAGGTCCATGACGTCATCCTTGCTTCATGGACGTTTTGGCAAATGGACAGGGAAGTTTGGCACGTGTGGCAGCTTGGAGAAGCCCAAGGGGGGCTAACGTTTTGCTTCGGGAGGCTGCATTTGCCTTAGAAGGGGCTAACGTCACCCTAGAAAGAGGGATGACGTCCTTCTGTTGCTTGATTAGGGTTTTAATTTGTCATTTAATGTAAAACAGTATGATTTTTAATATTTTGGCCTTGTCTGCCTTTTTATGACCTAAAAGTAAAATTAGCTCATTGATACAGTATATATTGAGAGTTTTTACTCTCATTTTATCACGATCTCACACTCACTCATTAGTGAAGTCTGAAACTTGCACCCTCTCTTGGGTTATTGGCTGAAATTGTGAGGCGCACTTGTTGAAGAAAGACTTTCTTGGCATATTTTGGCATTTCTCTTGATGGAAGGTGTTACAACTAGGGTTTGCTATGCTTTTCTTGGTGATATGTAAGTGATTTTCTGCAAAACTTCTTGATTAAATGGTTGCACTTATTGTTTCTTGCATATATTGTTGTAAATTTGCTGAATAAACCCTAGGTGACAAGCACACATCATTGGTCCTTGTCTCATGTCCCCATTAAGAGATTTTTCAGCCATTGTTTGAAGTGAGAAGAGCCTAGCCGTAGCTACACTTTTCCTTTCTCTTCATTTCGCTAGCCATTTCTTTTCCTAAAGATGAGAAGGAGAAGACATCCCAAGGCCTAGTTCCCCTACACCTTGAGAGCTGTTTTTTTCTAGGGTTTGAAGGTGAAGCCTTGTTGTAGCAACACGTTGCCTTCCAAACCCTTTTGTCTTGGTTTTATGCTATTCTTTCAGCTAGCCGACATTCCCATTGAGTTAAGGAAGGAGGAGAGAGCACCGAGGCCTAGTTCCCCTACACCAAGGTGAGCCTCTCTCCCCTAGGGTTTTGACTTTGAGGCCTTGCTTTAGCAACACCTCAAAGCTTCTCCCTCTAGTCCTTAGCCGTACTATCTTTGATCCTTTAGCTCCTGCGTCCTTCACTTTTGACTCCATTAACCCTAAGGCACTAATCTATCTTTAGGGTTTTGACTTTGAGGCCTTGCTTTAGCAACACCTCAAAGCTTCTCCCTCTAGTCCTTAGCCGTACTATCTTTGATCCTTTAGCTCCTGCGTCCTTCACTTTTGACTCCATTAACCCTAAGGCACTAATCTAAAGACCTCTTATTTTGAAGTGAACTTGATCACAACAATTCTCAAAACCTTGAATCAAACCCTAACTACTAACCCTAGCTTATAAACTAACCTACTGTTGCCGTCATCCCTTACTATAATATCATTTGTGCAGCTAACGTTCTCCTTATAAGCAATTGAATGGTGGTTTAAAGGCATTAATTGAATAAAGTGTTGATTTCTTACATTGAATGCCATATCATTTTAACATTTATTGAAGAAGTGAAATATTTAACATTGTTATTTTATAAACATTGACTTCGTCAATATTTATTATCAAATTGCTTACATGTGTATCAGATAGTCATTGATTTATATGAAGTACTAACCCATTGAGCAAGCTTGCATATATCAGTTTATTGTTGCTTTGTCGCAGACAGGTATATCTCTTTTGGGGGTTTTACTTTATTAATGGTTGTTTAGCCGGACTATCTGCTCGGTGGTGACTTGTGAGGGGGGGAAATTATCCTTGTCTTATAATCCTTTGCCTTCTCAAAACCCCAGGTCACCGGCGACGTCTCCCCTGGGCCTTACCACCCTAAACAGAAAGAACCTTCCCATCGAGGTGACAGTGGGTGGGATTGGTTCCAGTTACGCCAGTTTGACTCCTTAAATTCTAGCCTTTTATCCTTGCTACAAACTGTGCAATAACAGTCCCTAGACATAAACTTTATTTTATAAAGTTTAAGTGACTTTTTAATTTATGAAGGATAAAGTATTTTTTTAAGTTGTGTTAATGAGAGACTAAAACACAACCGTAGATCTTGAGAGGGCTAGGATTTAATCTCAGTCATCAAATCTAAAATAACTTTCTAAATCCCTCATGAAAAGATAAAAAGGAGATCTAGAGAAAAAGACACGATTTATTATTCATTTAATGAGAAGAGAGAGCATAAGTGGGAGAGGAAAAGAGGGCAGAAAACATTGCAGCAAACTAGGGCATGATTCCCAAGGAGAAAGAGGACACAAATCCCAAGGAGAGGATAGCAATTAATGCAGCAAGTCAGCCACACTTGTGAGAAGAGTTGGCACAGATTTTGAGGCAGCAGTGCATCAAGGAGCAGACTGTACAGCATTAATTGCAGGTCGCACGTGTGAGATAAAGGCATAGAAATCAAGGCAGACTTTATTGCAGTACACAGATTTCTAGGAGCAGACCGTATAGCCTAGTGTGAGGCACAGAAATCGAAGCAGCAATAAATTTCTGAGTTGACAAATTTCTGAGTTTGGCACAAAAAACGAGGTGCACGTGTTCCTATTTCTCTTTCTGTAATTTCCAGAATTTTTCTCAGAAGCCCTAATAAAACTCATCTCTCTACCGGTTTTCCCTTCGGGGTTTTTCCAGGGGCATTGCCCAAAATATCTGGTGTCATTGAGTGGTTTGATTTCTTGTTTCCGCTGTGCAAGTAAAAGATTCAATGTGTTTTTTATTATAAATTCCAGTTTTGAAAATTTATTTATGAATGAGCATTAAACTGAGACAAGCAATTTATTGAAACCAAAAACCAAGATTTGAACCTTAAAAATTTACAAAAGTTTGCCTTTCAAATAAATTTATGAGAAAACACTCGAACTAAAGTAAATTTCATAAAAAAACATATTATCACGGGATTAGTTCAGCCAAGGAAATAAATAAAATTCCTTTAAATCATATCTAGTGTTGCTATTTTTGCAGCTTTGGGGGTCAAATTGAGCTTGAAATCTACTGCCCACTCACTTATTCATATAGTATACCATTTCAAGATTGAAAAGGATCATATTTCAGAAAACAGTCACGAGAACAATTATAGGCAATAGAATCTAAGGATGATTGTGAAAAAGACAAACCTGATGCCCAGGAGTGTCAAGAAGTGTTATTTGGAAACCTTTCGTCTCAAACACCATAGCAGTTGATGTGATTGAGATACCTGTAATCAACTTACAATCAATGTATCCCATAGTTAGATGATACGATATCCAATACTCACACAAATCCTTAAATAAAAGAAATTTTAAATACATTCTTAACTAGTCTCTAAACAACCATAGGCATCTTAAGCTTAGATTACTTTGATTATAATAGCATTGCTAAAAATGGGCTCATAATCAGGAAACTATAAAAAATAGTTTAAAATTACAGAATACTAACCCCGTTGCTTCTCTAAGTCCATCCAATCTGATGTAGCATGGCGTGCTGCTCTTCGAGCCTTTACAGCACCTGCTTCATGTATGGCTCCACCATAAAGCAATAACTTCTCTGTCTATGTTTGGCAACTAAAGCAAGTTAGAATGCACAATATGATTTAGTGCAACACTTTTAGAAAACAATAAAGAAGAGAAGCAAATCAATAAAATTATCATTGTTAAATTATTATTTATTATTAGAGAAGCAATGTAAAAATCCATTTTTACATTGGAATAGCTATATTTTTTTAATTTGATACCTACTCTTACCATCAAAATCTTGTTAGAAACTAGGGTTTGGGTCAATTATGCCAACTAAGCCTAATTTCAAAAGGGAATAAAGAAAACCAATTAATACCTATGAAAAAACCTTTAAAGAGATGAGAAAGGCCATAAATAGAGTAGACAAAATTCTAATTATCACAGAAAAAAAGAAAGATGACACAAATAAGTATTAAGACCAAGAACTCAGTTAAAGGGAGATAAAGTTGGCCAACACAATCAATATTGGCCAACTAATCAAATGATTTTGTGAGAGGTGGAAAGAAATTATAGGTTGGTCCATGTGCAAAATGCTACAAAACTTGATGTAAAAGAAGAAAATAAATGAGCAATTAATTGATGCAGTATGCAATGTTGTGTTTCACACCCTAATGAAAGTTTTCCCAAGAATGAAAGAAAAAATGATAGTGGCAAGGCAGTGTCATTTAGATGGACAATAGATCCCTTCATTTAGCTATGAAATAAGGTTGGCAGCATCCAATCAAGGGGCATGCTAGAGATACTTCATGTCGACAGGGCCCACTATACGATGGTTTTGTTGATATAGGGGTAGGTCAACCAAAAAGAATCTCTGAGCATAAAATATGTATAAGTACCCCAAAATCTTCCTCTTTTCGTCACCATGGATCATATACCTATTAATGATTGTAGCTCAGCAAGGTATTTCCACAAGGGGTGTCTAACTTGTGGAAATCGTCATTTAATGACTCGTATGCTTTTTGGGAGTTCACTTTATTAATTAATTAAGTGAACATTTTTTTATAAAGTGAGTTTAATTTAATAAAGTGCCTAAGTTTTTGGCACTAATGACTTAAATTAAATGTTAGCCATTGATCTAACAGGACAGTGAGATTTAATCTCGTCCGTTGAGATTAGAGATTTGGCCCTGTTGTCGTCCTTATACATACTTGCAAACGTGGACAAAGTTTGATCCACTCAGTGTATCCTTGGAGGCTTATCGTGCAATTTGTACTTTGATAGAAGGGAAAGGTAAATGAAGACAAATAGGCGTAACGGGAGACTATCCTATCACTGTCACCTCAATAGGATGTCTCTTTATATTTAGGGTGGTAGGCCCAGGGGAGACGTCCCCGGTGACCTAGGGTTTTGAAAAGGCAAAGGATAAAGGCCAAGTAAAAAGGTTCCCTCTCACAAGTCACCACCAATCAGAAAGTCCGATTAAACAACCAATAAAGAGATAATAAACCAGAAGTGTACCTGCCCGGAACAAAACAACAGAAAACTATATTTGCAAGAGAACTTGTTGGTTAACACTTCATATAACCAGGGACTTTCTCAATAAAAGTAATTGACTAATATATTGATGAAGTAAACAAAGATATGTAGCAGCAATAAGACAATACTTCACAATTAATGCCTTTAGAAAAGCTTCAAAATGAGCAGGAATGGTCAATCATCAATGTCATAACACCAACATTCATCAAAAGCAAATAAGGCTATGCATTAGTCAATCTTTTCAAATGCTTTAAGAAGCTTTAAATGTTGCGTGTTGACCACCTATTCAACTAGGGGGTCAACTCCATTTACCATGAACATATGCATCATCAGATGCTACCAAGTCAGAGACTTCCTGGTTCTACAAGGCAGTTTTGGCCTCCAGCACACATTTTTGTAAAGGAATTTTCGCTCCCCTGCATGGGATAATAATGTAATAGGTCTGCATGGATCAAAGTTAGGTCAGTTACCTTAGGACTTCATCATTAGAGGAGTTCCTTTCACTAAGTGTTTTTTTTTCCTCTGGTTATTAATTTGGCCTAACCAGCCTTATTAATTTCCCTTGAGTTTTTCACTCCCACAAATAATTCCTCCAAAGTGGTGAAAGGCGTTCTAATGGTTTCTTCCTCTGGTAGCTAGTGTTTAGGAATAATGTAAATAACCATGTAAGACATCTCTCAAAATTTCGCGGAATTCCGTCGAATCTAGATAGGTTTTTTTTAATTTATTAAAATTGCCTTAGTTGGGTAATTTTAATTAATTAATTTTAATTATTTTTGATAAAAAAATGTAAAAACTAGGTCCTTGGGTTTTTGCTAGGGGTATTTGTGCTCAAAAGAAATGGAATGAGACCCCCTACATCCTTGGACCAAGTGTCAGCTCAGTTGGACAACTTTGTCTAGGTGTTTGTCCATAGGGAGTCTTAGTCAATCAAAACAACAATTTAATTGCTAAGTCATGACATAGTAAAAATGTCATTTTTTGTAAAATTGAGCTAAATGTGTGAAGTAAAGGTGGGAGATGATGATTAAACCCATTCCTAACCTACCCAAACTCCTTTCTAACCATTACACACCCCCTAGACATAATACCCACTTCAACTAATTTGCGCCCCTAGGGGATTTGTGCCCCCCCTCATTAGAAAACATTAGAACTTGCAATAATTTGAGGTGTGGGGCCCTCTCTCCTTAGGTGCGCCCTCCTAAGCCTCCCACATCATCCATTAGCCATGGCCCACACCCTCCCACTCACTCCACCTCATCAATCCATGTCTCAAACCATAGAGTTGTGCCCCCCTCCTTGAGATGATCACTTTGACTTGGGTTTTGACACTTGGCTCTCATCCAAGAGGGGTCACTTTGCCTTTTCAAGTATAAATGAAGGCCCTCTCTCACTCATTTCCTCACCATCTCTTGAGCTATTGTTATGCTACCAAATCTTCTCCTCACTTCTCATCTCTCCCATCTTGTTTCAATCATTCTTGCTCTCACTTTTGGAGAGGAATTTGTAGCAATTAGTTGTTGCAACTTCCTACTTGGTAATAAGAAAGAGCTTTAGAGGACATTGGTGCATCAAAGATTTGTCTTGGTGCATTTGGATTGGAGGTGACATTGTTTCTTATTGAAGTTTTTTTGATATATTGAGTAGATGTCCCAAGCAAACTAGTTTGCTTGGATAGGTTTTTCAACAGTGTTGTTGCAAGACCTATATGAGTAGAATAGTGGATATTCCAAATTAGTTTGTCTTGTTTATCTATATTACTCATCTTTGCTCTTATCTCACAAGTTTGTTTCACAAGTTGCAGGTTGTCTCAAGGGTTTGCAAGGGCTAGCTTTGAGCTAGAAGCTTGCCTTCACAACCCACTTGAAACTCCTCTCTTTCTTACTTTCATTCTTTGTTCATTCATATTCAGAAATTTGGCATTGCTAACACTCCAGAATAGGTCATTTCAAATATATTACTTGTTGATCTTTTATGCAAAAAAAATTTGTGTAAAAATAGAAATTTTCTTTGACATTTTTGTGTGTTTTGCAGCATTTCCAGCAAGCAATAGCTTGCTGTTTTTTGCAGATTCTCGCCAGTACAAGGCGAAGTATTGCTCGATTTTGGTCTTAAAACACACAAAGAAGATCTCTTTTGGTTGGGTAACAATACCCAACTCTTCTCTCATCATTCTAGCATTGTAGAAAGCCCTAGGGAGTCCCTTGAGGCTTGCATTCTTGTCTATATTTTTTTGTACATTGTAACTTAGTTTAGTGCCGACATCTTGGTGTGAGCTTGACCTAGCCAACCCCTAAAATCGTAAGGCTAGGTTTACTCTTTAATTTCCTGCAATTTCTTATTTGTTTGCCCCACTTGTCATTAGAAGAAGGTTGTGTGACTAGGCTGTTTTAGCTTTTCATTTCATTCTGTCTCAACCCTCTTTGGCACAAAATAGGAAGGTTTGCCTCCACCTTGTGCTATTGTAAGTGGTTTGTTTATTTCAGTTTTACTTTTCAAGCATTTATTTTTTAATGGTTTCCTACACATTGGAATGAGCTTGGCTTAGCCAACCCCCAAAATCATATGGCTAGTTTAGTATTTTGTTTCTAATATGCTTAATGGCTTAAAACTATTTAGAAGTAGAAGTCACATATACTAATGCTAGCTTAGGCCCATGGAGGCATAGTGATCTATCCTAAGTTGCAAGAAACGTCCCTACCCCCCTATTTCCCCAGCCAGTACGGTACGAAACGCAGAAATGGGTACGGTACCGCCGGGAAACGTCGTCGGCCGTACTGTACAGCGTTTCTCGAAAGGGAAACGCCATACGGTACGGTCGACGACGTTTCCCGGTCGTAGCGTGCCCGTACGTCCATGTTTCGGCGGATTTTAAAGATGAATTAGGCAAAAAAAGGGGGTCGTGGGGCCTGTTATCGCGCAGTTTGTACTTGGAAGTAATGGATAGGTGAAAGAGAGGCAAATTGGCGAAACTGAGACTATCCTACCACAGTCACCTCAATAGGATAGCTCTTTCTATTTAGGGTGGTAGGCCCAAGGGAGACATCCCCGGTGACCTGGGGTTTTGAGAAGGCAAAGGCTTATGGCTAAGTAAAGTTTTCCCCCTCACAAGTCACCACCGATCAGAATGTCCGGCTAAACAACCAATAAAGATGAATGATAACCAGAAGTGTACCTGCCCGAGACAAAGCAACAAGAAAACTATGCAAGAATACTTGTTGGTTAGTACTTCATATAATCAAGGACTCTGATATAAAGCAATTGATTGACAATATTGATGAAGTAAATCAATGATGTACAATGGCAATAGTCACAATGCGTCACTTCACAATGAATGCTAAAGAAAGCTTCACAATGAGCAAGAACGTTTTATCATCAATATTGTAATACCATCATTCATTTAGAAGCAAAGGCTATCATGCATTAGCCAATCGTTCAACTTGCCTAAAGAAGCTAAAATGCTGCAAAGTATGACTACAAAACAAATGGATAATGGCAGCAATAGGGTTAGTAGGTTAGTCTTGGCTAGGGTTAGAAGATGTTAGCAATTGTTCAAAGGGTATTGGTTGTTTGAAGACTGTGATCAAAGTACTCAAGCATAAAGGTCTTAGATCAGTGCATTCATAGGGAAAATGTAGTCAAAGGTAGCGACAGATGTTGAGGAAGCACAATGATAGTGGAAGGGCTAAAGACAAGAGAGTTTGATGGTGAAGTGTTGTTGAGCCAAGGCTTCAACAATCAAACCCTAGGGGAAATCGGCTCACTAAGGTGTAGAAACCCTAGGCCTTAGTGCGTTTTCCTCCTTTAGCTCAATGACAAGAATAAAAATGGCTAGGATTGAAGAGCATAGGTAGGGTGTTGCAATGGCAAGGCCCTAGCAATGTCTTCAGAAGTTAAGAACTCCTTGGCACAAATCTTAGCAGGGAATTAAAACAAGGACACCAACATGTGCTTGTTTCCTAGGGTTTATTCTAGCAAATTCATTAAAAAAATGCAAGTAAAATACTAAAACCATTCAAGTAATGGAAGGATTGCAGAAATTCACTTACATTCATCGAGTATCATCAATGCCAAACCCTAGTTATAAACCTTCCACCAAGAGTAATGCCAAAACAAGCCTCCTTCAACAAGTGCGCACTAGAATTTCAGCCAAAACCCTAAAAGAGAGCGCAAATTTCAGACCTCACACAAGTGTGACTGAAATATGATGAGAAAATGAGAGTAAAAACCCTCAATTTATACCATACCAATGACCTTAATTTAATTTTAGGTCACCAAAAGGTCAAAAATACATAATAATATTGTTTTTACATTAAATGTCATAATCAAACTCTAATCAAGCAAATAATAAGACGTCATGCCCCTTCTAGGGTGACGTTAGCCCTTTCTAGGGCAAATGCAGCCTCCTGGAGCAAAACGTTAGCCATCCTTGGGTTTCTCCAACCTGCTAAACTGCCATGACTGTCTCCCAAAACGTCCATGAAGTTGGATGACGTCATGAGCCTCCTAGGTGATGTCCTGGGCCTTCCAAGGCCAACATTCCAATGAAGAGGGCACAACCCCCCTAGGTAAAGCTTTGCCAGGGTGCCTCTGTGGAACGTCCTCCTCTTCTCCGGTGCAAACCCCTATGTCCTATCTCTGCCTCTGCTGGGGTCTCAACATCCATCTGGTGGGCTCTTCAGCCCCATGGAGGTCCAAACTAATCATCTCCCCATGTGTACCTGTCCAATGTGGTACTTGTCCATCAGGCATGATCTTGCACATCAACAGCTACGCCCTCCATGGGCTCATAAGTCACAGGGATCATAGCAATGTCAATCACATCTCATCATCAATATAATTAAACATGTGCATAAAACCCCTTTTACCCCAATCAAGTGCTCAAAGACATTATACAAATCTGCAATACAAGTTTGGAGGAGGTGACAAGGCATCCTATTGGGCTAGTGTCCACTGGAAAAGGGATGTTTCCGGAAGAGATTAAATCCAAGTCATGTAAATGGGTGAGGTGGATAAGGGATGTCCTGACAAGGGGTGGAATGAAAGCAGGGAAATGCAGGGCTTACCTGTGGGTGCCTTTGTAGAAGGCGAGTTGCACCTATCCTGGATGCAAATGTTTCCAAGCCCATTCATGCCTTTTATTCTTTATTCTTAATTGTTATTTCTTCCAGAAGCTAATCAGGGAACACTACCCTGGCGTGGTGACTAGTGGTGGCAGTGTTATCCACAAGTACTTTCACAGAAATGCAAATGTTGGCTCATGATGAGACCCCCTTTCTCTTGGCCATGCAACCAAGAGCCCCTACCCTGGCGTGGTAACCAGCTGCTAGTAGTGTCATAATGTTAGGTACCCATGGACCTAATAGGCTGACTCGTGATGAGACCCCCTATCCTCTGACTAGGTCTTGTTTTAATATTTTTTATGGGTCCTGTTGCCATCCTAATTCACACTTGCAAACGTGAGCAAAGTCCAGCTCACTTAGTGTGTCCTTGGAGGCACAATGCCTAGGTTCTCAGTCCACACTGTCACCTTGACTGGAACCTCTTCCTTCTAGGCTTACTCCTAGGGAAGCCAAGGGGGGTAGACCCTAGTTACTAAATGTGATTTAACTTTTAAGGTTCTAGGAGTTGGTTTTATTTTGTTAAAGG
>JASDQU010306860.1:18358-34233 GCA_032191745.1 Picea mariana | reverse complement strand
TCGGGCCCATGTCCTCATGGCTCGACCTACGACTTGGGTGGAGGCTACCAAAAAAGATAAAGAAGCACAACAAATTGTTTCCTCTCAAAACCGTAAGCCTTCCTTTATCCCGCGCCCTAAACCAGTAAACCCCACTACTCCCTCCGCCCCATTAAAAATCCAAAAATTGACCAGGACTGAAATGGCTGAACACCAACACAAAGGCCTTTGTTATAATTGTGATGACAAATATTTCCCAGGGCACAAATGTAAGGAACAAAAGCTCTTTATGGCCATCTCTGAGGATATTCAGGAAGAAGATGTTGACACTCCCCCTGTGCCTGAGTCACCAGAACTCTCTGACATAAACCCTCCCTCCGACCCTCCTGAAGTGGAACCGATCATTTCCCTCAATGCTCTCACCAGCTTCTCTGCCCCCCAAACCCTCAAGTTAATCGGTTACATCAAGCACCGAAAGGTCATCATCCTGGTTGATAGTGGTAGCACCCACAATTTTATTCATCGCCGCATTGCCCAAGAAACCCATTGCTACATCCATGCTGTCAACAATTTCCAAATCATGATTGCCAATGGTGGTTCTATGAAATGTGGCGGGCGCTGTGAAAATGTGTGTCTCCAAATAGGTGACTACCACCTCAAATCCCATATGTTTGCTATTGACATGGGCGATTGCGACATTGTGTTGGGTGCCGACTGGCTAAGAACTTTGGGTCCCATTCTCATGGATTTTCAGAACTTAACCATGCAATTCGACCAAGGAGGCCACAAATATAAATTTCAAGGCATCACTATTGGTTCACCTGAAGTCATCAGTTCTCATCGCATGGAAAAACTGCTCAAAAATGGTCATTCTGGTGTCATTGCCCAACTCCACGCCATACAAGCCACAGAGACCCCACCAGTGCCCCAAGACCTCCAAGCCCTCCTTTCTAAACATCAAACAGTATTTTCCACTCCCCAAGGAATCCCTCCTTCCCGCGGTGTCCATGATCATTCCATTCCCCTTGTCCCAGGAAGCCTTCCCCCCAATATACGTCCATATCGCCACCCCTTTGCACAAAAAAATGAAATTGAAAAAATGGTCCAGGAACTCTTTACTGCAGGAGTCATCCGTCCTAGTACGAGCCCTTACTCCTCTCCGGTCGTCATGGTACTGAAGAAAGAAGGTTCTTGGAGAATGTGTCCTGACTTCCGTGCTCTCAACAAACTAACCATCAAAGACAAATTTCCCATTCCTGTCATTGATGACCTCCTGGATGAATTGAGGGGCGCCCAATTCTTTACCAAACTTGATCTTCGCACGGGCTATCACTAGATATGTATGAAAGAGTCCGATATTCCCAAGACGACCTTTCGCACTCATGAGGGCCACTACGAGTTTTTGGTCATGCCCTTTGGTTTGTGTAACACCCCCTCCACCTTCTAGAGCCTCATGAACCATGTCTTCCGCCCTTTTCTCCGTCATTTTGTCTTAGTTTTCTTTGATGATATCCTCATATATAGAAAAACCTGGACAAACCATCTTACTCATGTGGATCAAGTTCTCATCCTACTCTCTCAGCACCAGCTTTTCCTGAAATAGTCCAAATGTGCTTTTGGTGCCTCCGAAGTAGAATACTTGGGTCGTCTGGTGGGCAAGGATGGCGTCAGGCTGGACCCGAAAAGATTGAAGCTATGCAAGACTGGCTGCACCCAAAGACTCTAAAAAGCTTGCATGGATTTTTGGGCCTCACAGGGTATTATCACAAGTTCGTTAAGAACTATGGAAAGATTGCAGCACCTCTCACGGCTCTCCTCAAAAAGAACTCTTTCACTTGGACTCCAACAGTTGCTCAAGATTTTCAAACCTTGAAGACGACCATGTGCACCACTCTGGTTCTGGCCCTTCCCGACTTCACAAAGAACTTTGTGTTGGAATGTGACACCTCAGGGAAAGGAATTAGCGCTGTCCTTATGCAAGAGGGTCGACCTTTGGCCTTCACTAGCAAGCAACTGTCTGAAAAGAATCTGGGCAAACCCATTTATGAAAAAGAAATGTTAGCGATTCTGCATGCCGTTGAGTTGCGGTGTCCGTATCTCTTGGGGCAACGCTTCCAAGTTAAGACAGACCATCAAAGCCTCAAGTACTTTCTGGAACAACGCATTTCTTCCCAGGAACAACAAAAATGGGTGACTAAGCTCTTTGGATATGATTATGAGATCATTTACAAGAAGGGCAAAGACAATGTCGTGGCTGATGCACTGTCCCGGAAATATGAAGATGAAGGATCCCTTTTTTCTCTTTCCTTCATTGTACCCGATTGGCTCCAAGCTGTGCGCCAGGAATGGCTTCAAGATCCCAAAAGTTCACATCTGATCCAACAACTACAGAACAAGGCTCCGGCTCCCCTAGGGTACTCCTGGCTCCAGGATGATCTTCGATACAAAGGTCGCTTGTATTTAAGTAAACAATCCAAGCTCAAATCCACGGTGCTTTCTAAGCTTCATGCTACACCCACAGCGAGGCACTCAGGGTTCACCAAAACATATGACCGAGTCAAACGTTCTTTTTTCTGGGATGGTATGAAACAGGACATCCGTAAGTTTGTTGCTGAATGTGAGGTGTGTCAACGCAACAAGGGAGAAACAGTCAAATCTCTAGGCACCCTCCAACCGCTTTCGATTCCCCCTGCTATTTGGAAAGATATCTCTATGGAATTTATCATAGGCTTACCCAAATCGGGGAATAAATCAGTCATAATGGTGGTGGTGGATCGCCTTTCCAAGTATGCTCATTTTTGCGCTCTTCCACACCCATTTACTGCATCCACCGTGGCTCAAATTTTCATGGACCAGGGCTTCAAGCTGCATGTCATGCCGCACTCTATTGTTTTCGATCGCGACCCAAATTTCACAAGCAATTTTTGGCAAGAATTGTTTAAGCTACAAGACACACAATTGCATCTCAGCTCATCTTATCATCCCCAAACGGATGGTCAAACAGAAGTTGTCAACAAGTGTTTGGAAACATATCTGAGGTGCTTTGCCTCTGAAAAACAACACCAGTGGGCTCAATGGTTACCCCTCGCCGAATGGTGGTACAACACTACATACCATACAGCCACTCGCATGACTCCTCTTGAAGCAGTATATGGACAGAAGCCACCTTCAATTCTCTCATACTTACCGGGTACCTCGAAGGTCTAGGCGGTTGACCAAACACTTACAGTCCAAGAGGATATCCTTCATACCCTTAAAGAGAACTTGGTCATGGCACAAAATAGAATGAAGCAACAAGCAGATCAAGGTCACTTTGAACGTTAATTTGCAGAAGGGGATCAGGTGTTTCTGAGACTGCAACCATATAAGCAAACTTCCCTCAAGGCCGAGTAGTGTCAGAAGCTAGCACCCAAATTCTATGGCCCTTACACAATTCTCAAGCGTGTGGGACAAGTTGCATATCAGTTAGCTCTGCCCAGTCAGTTGAAGCTACATCCTGTTTTTCATGTTTCATGCTTGAAGAAGGTGATTGGAACCAGGTGCCAAATTCAAACCAACCTTCCAGAGTTCGCTGAAAAGGATCCATTTGGCTACAGCCAGAAGCAGTTTTGGACCAGCGTGAGCATCGCCTGCGTTAGAGAACCATCAAGGAAGTGCTAGTACAGTGGAAAGATATGACTCCAGCAGATGCCACTTGGGAACCAACCACCATTCTGCAACAATTTCCACATCTCAAGCCTTGAGGACAAGGTTGTTTTTAAGGGGGCGGACATGTTAAGGTCCTAACCCGCACATAGGTAGATCAATGTATTCAGATGTAATAAAGGTCAATATTAATAAGGCCTTTCAATAAAATAGAATAAGGTAGATGTAAGAAGACCTAATAGAAGCTTCCGCTTCTAGAAGGATCTTCCTCTAGATGCTTCTCTTGATAGACATATTTAGTATAAATAAGGGGCGAGGGTATGTGAACCCTAGCTTGGAGATTATTGTAACAGAGCGCTGCTCGACTGGATGTTGCCCCCTCGAAGAGGCCTGTGAACATTGCTTTCTGAATCAAAGTTCTTTTTCTATTGCTATTTCGTATATCATTTCTGTGTATTGTGAAGATTATGCTGGATAATTTACTGTTATTCTGCCATTTCTAGCATTTTATTTCTGTTCTGCATATTTTATATATCTGGTATCTTGCACAATCCAGTCAAGGGTAAATAAGCACTGTGTGTGCTTGGTCGATTGGGCACGATTTGGTTATGTTTCTCGTTGGGCAATTTTTAAAAGAAGTATGTACATGCTAATTTATGTGAAGCTTGGGCTCAGAGTTGCATGTTATTTGTTGAATGTTATTTGAATCAATACTTATGTTGATTATATTAAAAATAGACATGTGTGTGAAAATATTGGGGTCCGATTAAGAGTTTTAATCCCCAGTTGATTATGTCGAACAATGTTTGAATAATGGACAAATGGTGGTTAATATTGTGCATATTCTTATTTGATTTTAAAGAATAAATATTGGATATAAATGGCTGGAATCACTGTGTGTTTCTATTTGTTTTAAAAGAAAAGAGATTTAACATTGGAGTTATAGATGGTCATGGCTCAAAGGGTTATTATGGTCATCATATCGATTGCAATGTTGTTATTAGGACTTCTCTATAAATATTATATAGATGCAAAGGTTGTTGTAACTGAGTATTTATGGGCATATGAATTGTTTTTTTTGAAAGCCAGCAAGCAATCTGTAAAGGAAATAACAATTTAGATGGTGGTTTTGAGAAGTGAATAATTATTGAATTGTGGAGGTTTGAACAAAGTTATGTTTGATTGTTTTATTTGGTTTATTTTTTATATGAACAGTATCCATGTTATGTCCCTATCATGCTACCACTTTTCACTCATTATATCCCCCTCATAATACCAATTTCATTTTTGACATCCATGTTCTGTAAAATAAATCAAAAAGGGTTTGTGTAACAACGACAAAAGAGATAACACAACAATGGCTGGCAACTGATATTTTGGTATATTTTACACAGTTAAATTATTTAATTACTTGTTGAGCAGTATTCATGTAATTATCCCCTCTCATTATACCACCTTTCGCTCATTACACTCCCTCCATATGTCCCATGAACCCTGTCACCCCCTGCTCACTTGGCGATTATTAAATGGTTTGTTATGGATGGATTTGCATGTATCTTGTGTCAATTTGTGAGCCAAATTTTGATTCATGCAAGCAGAATGTCATGTATGTTTTATTAAGGGCTTAGTCACTGACGAATTGCTGCTACATGATGAGTTTCTTCATTAGGGGCAGCCATGGAAGAAATAATAGAGGAAGAGAAAACTTGAACAGAGGGCTTAGAAGGCCTAGATTCTCCATTCATTTTGATGTTGATCCCCAGGAATTGAACCAGTTGTTCTGAGTTGGGTTCTTTAACTGGATTGGGCAAGGAATAGTACAACCTCAACCAGAGAGACCTCCCTTATAGCTTCAGAACATCCCTGGTATTCTTGTGCCTCCTCATGTGTCTATGCAACCAGAAGTCCCTGCAAATGATGGATGGAAAGAGATTGTCAACCCAACTGTCTCTCACCATCGTGGTTGGCCCAATTTGTCATTACCTCCACCACCTGTAAATCCTAATGTTCAGATTTCCCATGTTCATTCACCTGTTCAATCCTCACATGCTAGTAAAAGACTTAAAATTGATGTCCCCCATGTGCAAGATAAAGGCAAAGTTGTTGCCTCCCCTTCCTCTCCCTCAAATGACTCCTCAAAATCTGTGTCCTCCTACATGCATTTAAAGGATTATTGTTCCCATGTTATTAGTGAGATACAACCTCAAGATTCTAATCAACCATAGGCTAATTTTGGGAAACCAAAGGTGGACAATAGTGATAAAAGAAAGATTGCCTCTCAGAGTGGCAAGTATGGCTTTTAATTTATGTGTTTTTATGATTGAGTTGATGAAGACAGTGGTATGCAGAAAGTTTTGGACAACAAGCTCTTTTTGGATAATATGGATTATGTGGATATTTATATATTTTTGGATATGATTTAAATTATTTCTTATATTTAAATATTCAATTTTGAAGGTATCTAAGGGAGTTACAAGGGCGGCATGTGTTGAGATGATTATCCATTTGTGTTTTATTTTATAATTTGAAAATAATAAAAGAAGGGAGTCACAAGGGGTCCCACCTACCTAGTTATTATTAATTAAAGAGCCTTAACTATTATTATTATTATTATTTCTCCTAAACTAAATTAGTTAAGTCAAACTAACTTAACTAAAGAAAGTAGTTCAACTACTTCAACTTATTTGGGAAGCATAAAATCTAAATGAGAAGAAGAAACAAGGGAGAATAGAAGGAGAAAGCAAGACTAAGGTTTACTCTTTTGATTCATGAGATAGTTCAGTTTTTATTCATTCTTAAGTTTATGCAAAACTTAATTCTCTTTTTGACAGCAGGGTCCTATTATAGACAACAAGGTTCAAAACTGAACCAAATCATTCAGATGTTTGTTTTAGAGGTGTTGATCCATCCTTGATAGTCTGTGTATACTTGTTTGTTTATGGATCAAGTTTCATAGCTGATAAAGGATATTTTGCAGAGTCAAATTGGCAGCGGTTTGTGGCAAGCTGATCCAGATTATAAATTTCAGATTTCACTTCTTGTCAGAGTTCTTTTGTATGGTTTTCATCATGGATCTCTAAATTAGACTTTGGTCCATGCCCTCATAGGGGTTTTGTAAAGAGAAAAACACTTTTGATATCTCAGAATGAAATAAAGTAGATTGTTTTTATGTCTCATTTGTGGTATCTGTGACTTGGTTACTTTTGCTTTTTGATATCCATATTTACTTTCTGTAATCTGTATTTTCATAAACTTATATAAAAACTTTATGTTATTTTGCAACATTCTTTTCATTAATGAATCAGCCTAAGCCCTTGTAATTAATACTTGTGGATCGGGAAAATATTTTTGAGGCTATAAAACATAGGGTGACATTCCCGACTATCTTGTCCTAGCCAGGCAAGATTCGAAAATGACTAAGTAAGATAATTCATATATTTTCCTCAACACCTAGGACCTTGGAGGATGCCATAAGGAGAGAAAAACATATTTATGAGCAGAGTAGAGGGAGGTTGATTTTCCATAAATCTTGGAATGACAAGATGAAAAGGAACGAGGATCAAAGGCAAAAAGGTTTTAATCCACCCTTTTTCAAGAACAACTCACAAGCAAATCAACAAGGATAGTCAACTCAAAATGAGCCTAGGATGGAAAATTCTTTTGGGAAAAGGCCAAGGAATAGTCTGTATAATGTTGGGAATGTGAGAAAAATCACTTATGGGATTGCCCTCACAAAGGTGAAAGAATGAGGACTTTCCACAACATTCAGGAAGTTAAAATAGTTGAAGGCATGGGGGGAAACATGCCAAGGATTTATTCCGCCTTGGACAACAAGAAAGCATATTATCAATCCCCCATAATTGATGTGGAAGGTAAGATTGATAACCAACCCATATCATTTTAATTGATTATGGAGCTAGCCATAGTTACATAAACTCTAACATTGTTGAAAATTTCACTTACAAAAAGAGTAAGCATAAGAAATCTTGGTTAGTTTGGTTAGCCACGGGGGCTAAGAGGTAAAACAATGAGTTGGTTAAATATTTGCCAATAGACATGAATGGACTCTATTGTAACTAAATATGGTTGGTAAAATTTATTTTTTTCAAATCATAAGTGGCTTTATTTATCTTTTGTTTTTTTATTTTAAACTTTAGAAAAGATTTAGGATCTGTTTTATACAAATATTATAATAGTTAGTTATATTATATATTAGGCGCTTATGAATTTAATATAAAGAATTAAAATAGCTCAATATTTTAATCCGACAATCGTTGACAATTAAGATCAACGGTACTAATTGATTTTAGGGGAAAAAGAAACTGACTTTTAAACTGTACGAAGAGTCTTGAACCCACTAAACCACTTGCCACACACATCGCTAAACAATTTCAGGGATTTTTCAAAATTCTCGAAACTGCATAAAACAAGTCTGAAACCACCAGGTATCACAAAAAGTGTTTTCATACAAATTGGTAGTTAAACTCATTTAAAACAAGTCGGATACATGATCTCCAAGAGCTTATCATAAGTTGACACGTCACTGAACATTTATTAAAATCTGTAACTAAATTAGAAATAGTTTCCACCCCACGTTATTACTAACCTCTATTCAGATGACAGGATGCAGACACTCTGGTTTTCAAAATATTTTTACACCAGTCTGCAATTAAAAGGGAAACTAGCAAAGAAAAGTTAACCCATATGTACAGGTAAGTAACAAATAAAATCCAACTTCCTATTAACTTGGAAAATCCTCCCTTTTAAAAGGAAATTGATAATTCTTTTTTAGAAACCATAGTTTGAATCCCAAATGGCTCATAGGAAGAAAACCAATGTTTCTCAGCAACAAACAATGCAAAGTGCAGGTTCTAAGCACCTAACTGATAAATATTTTGATGTTTATGAGTCTAAAATAACAACGAAAGTTGTTTGAGACCTCAAAAGCACAACTTTCGCCAACTTTCGTAGCAGTAGCGAACATCTACCTACATGGAGCTCTGGTTTATCTAGAGCAGGTTGTTCCCCTCACATTTCATTTTCAAGAATTACTAATTATGTGTCCTCATAATTATGATTCGACATCTAGGGTAATTAGGGACAAAAATCAGAAAGCAATTTTCTCAATTTCATAAAAAGCTCTGGCAGAAATGTTAACATTTTTTGAAAGTGGGGATAAAATAGATGAAGAAGCTTTAGCCCTCAAATTTAGCTTGCTATCGATATCATAAAAATTGGTTTCCATGACAGATTGGGAAATTACACAAGATGGGGTTGAATCAAATCTTCCTCTGAGCTCATTATTGTTTAAAGATTCAGTCAAATAAGTCATAACTATGATTTGTTTAGTCCTTGGGTATAGTGATGACACATCAGTGGATGCTTCTATTTTAGGTTTCCTATTAATACTTTCAAAGAGAGATAAGTTTAATTTTGCAGAATATCTTTCATACAATATTCATGAAAAAATGACTTATTTTGAAGATTGTAAAATTTTTAGATATCAATCATACTTAATTTATTTGTTTATACATCAACAACCTTCCTATTTTGAGTTTTTAAAACTAAATAGAATAGATCAATAGAGAAATGTCATTCTTGTCACTGAATGGACTGATGCTCTGAAGGACCAAGGACAAAAGGGAGGTTATAAATTCTTTAGTGATCATGTTGTGGCTATTGTGTATATTCTAATCCCTGATCAACCTCCACCAAGAACTTTTCTTGACTACAAATATGCCCTACAGCTAGGACAACAAATCAAATTTGGGGACTGGTATATTTTTTAGGATTATACAGTCATAAGAATTTATGGGTTTGAGTCTTAGCCATATAGATTACCTATTTTTCTTACTCACATAATTTTTGCATTAGAATTAATCAGGAAAATATTAAGCTCTTACTATCTTCACTTTGCTTCAAAGGCTTAAAAGACTCTTCTTCAACTTCGAGCAAAGATTTTATGTTTCTTGGTGAATGATAAATCAACTTTAGAAGTTGTGGAAAACATCATAAAGAAATTTAGTTTTGAAGTGGATGATCCTTGGCAATACGACCCTTTACATGTGATTTCTAACATGAAACTGTTGAATAAATTAATGTCATTGGTGTCAACGGTAAGTATTCAAATATAAATATTCAAAGGAAAGGTGACTTTAAGAAATACAAAGTGGAAGTGGATTAGAAATCAAGTTACGTGAAAGTGGATTAGAAATGAGTTACATGAAAGTGGATTACACATGAAGTTATGTGAAAGTGGAGTAAAAAGGAAAATTGAATTGAAAAATGAAAGTGGAGTAAAAGTGCACATGGTTTTAAAACCCATGGTATGTTGAAAAGTAAATTAAAAAGAGGAAATTAATTATTTATTTAATGAAGGTCGTTTCTTTTCATGTAGAGTTAATGGTAAAGTATAAAAGGAGAAGAAGATTGTGAGAAACAGAGCGTGGGTGAAGAGCGAAAATGTAATATTTACATATGAGAATATAATGTATGAGAAAATATTGAATATTATTTAAAAAGGAGAGAGTGATGAAGTATGTGACGATCCAACTAATAGATCTTGTGAAGGAAGAAGGAGATAGCACCGAGCATATATAACGAAAGCATAATGAATGATTGTCGAGCTCATCTAGCGAAAGAAAAAATAATGAGCGCAGAGCAAATCTAGTGAAAGAAGAATTAGTGAGCACAATGCAGATCTAGTGAAAGCAGAAGTAAGGAGCGCATAACAGATTTGGTGAAGAAAGAAGCAACAAGTAGACCAATGAAGGAAATGCATATGAAGAACTTGTAAACTTGTAAGTAGGTTGGTGCCTACAAAACAAACAATAGTGGGGGTTGGTGTCTCCATTAGGTCGGTGCCTACACACAACAGAGGGGATCGATGTCTCTAGTAGGTCGGTGCCTACAAACAACAGAGATGATTGGTGTCTCCAGTAGGTCGATGCCTACAAATAACAGAGGGAATTGGTGTCTCTGGTAGGTTGGTGCCTACAAACATTTGTAATAGTAGGTTGATGCCTACAAATTTATAAAAAAAGAAGTTTTTGTGGTTTTCTCCCAAATGGGTTTCCACATAAAATATTGTGTCTTCTAGTTGTTACATTTATGTGATTGCTTCGTTAAGGTTTGTGAATGTTAAAAAAAATAGTCTTATATTGATTCACCCCCCCTCTCAGTATAAGTGTGTGCTCAACAATTGATACCAAAGTCAGTTCCTTCAAAAACAATCTAACCACTGGAAGGTAGATCTCGGGAGCCGGTGAGGAATGTTTCCTACAAATAGGGCTTCATTGTTTGTTGGAACAAACTATGCCTTATGAAGTATAAGGATGTATACATATCTAATTGCCCTTGGTTTTGATATTTGGCAATCGATCGTGACTGGTTATATAGCCCCAACAACTCCACCAACAAATATGGCTGGGAAAAAGTCTAGTGAAAATGATGCAAAAGCCATGAACACCATCTTGTGCAGTCTATCAGAATCATATTGTTTCAAAGTAATGGACTGCAAATCAACCAAAAAAATTTGGGATAAACTTCAGAACATCCACGAAAGTGATGACAAGGTCAAGAAAGCTAAGCTCCAAACTCATAGAAGACAGTTCAAGAGTCTAAAGATGAAAAACGAAGAAAATGTTGCAGCCCATCTCCTATGTGTGGACGAAATTATCAACACCATCAGAGGACTTGGTGAAACAGTTGTAGAACCAATGATTGTGCAAACGGTGTTGAGGTCACTCCCCTTAAGATTTGATGCCAAAATTTCCTCCATTGAGGAAATAAAGGATCTTGATAAATTAACAATGGATGAATTGCATGGGATCCTCACTGCATATGAAATGAGGACTGAAAAGGAAAAACCATCAAAGGAAGAAGCAATTTCAAAACCTCGAAGAAGATGAAGAACAAAGAACACAAATCAAGCAATTGTTCAAGCTGTGAATCAAACACAGAGGAAGCAAATTTTGTGAGAAAACTCAAAAAGGGATCTGGCTAATACAAAGGTAAGTTGCCATTTAAATGCTTTAACTCTGGAAAAGTAGGACATTTTGTTGCTAAGTGTCCATAAGCAAAAAATGAAAGTAATGATAATGAGGAAGACTATAACGTAAACAAAAAACATAATCAACACAAAAATAGTTGGAAATAGGACAAGCATGAAAAGAAGAAGAACCTCTACTCAAAAGGGGTCAATGACTCTTTTGAAGAAAGTAGTGAAAACAATTATGGTAGTGATAGAGAAGAAACTCTCTTTATGACAATTGAAACAAAGATTGGCGAAGACAAAGATATGATGGATTCAGAAGAAGAGGAAAACCATGAAATATATGGAAAAGTGGATCTTGAAGAAGAACTCATGTGCACCTTAAGCGAAATAAAGAAGTTGAGGAAAAAGAATTTGAAACAAAAAGAGCAGCTGCAGAAATATGATGAAGAGGATTATGATTCAAAATCCAAAATGACACAAAGCCTTGAAGAATAAAAAAAGATTGTCATAATCCTAAAAGTTCAATTAGAAGAGGCAAGAAGGATAGAATAAGTGGTGAGAATTTAGCTGAAGGAAAAGGAAGAAAATTTTGAGAAGCTAGAAGCTAAATTTGTTTTCTTAAGAAAGGATTTAGAAAATTCAACTACTTAGTTGAACAAAATCTTGAAGTTTGAAAAGAGTGCCAAAACCTTATCATCAATTGTCAAAGGTCACCATTTATTAGGGCTAGTCTTTTATATGATGTTGTTGGTGCCTCCCTACCCACACCTGGCCTTGCTACAACTAGGAAAGTTTTATTGGTTGTAGGTGGAGTTCAGACTGGTTTTTTAGAAGAGAAACCTATTATTGATTGTGTCAAACAGATTGATGATTTTCCTATTCCTCACATGTTAGAATTTGAGCATGTTATTACATATGGCATTGTTGCCAATATGTCAGGTTGATCTACTCCCAAGAAACATGAAAGACAGAGTTGTGGACTAGTTGCGACTACCCGGATAGATTGTGGTTGGATTGATGGATGGTCATGGAATCATTTGACCATATGTTTGACGACTTCATATCGTTGTGTATCATTCATTGTACATTCGTGCAACATTCCTCTTACTTACTGATGATTGCCTTGTAAGTGGTCAACCAAGGATCGACATGTTAAGCCCTAATATTGGCTCATTACCCCTTAATTGGGGCATATTACATTAGTAATGTTATTTTATTTATGTCGGCTTTATTCCATTAGTTGTAATTGTACCTCCTAGTCTCCTATATATACCAAGGAGACATTTTCATTTGGAGTCATCTTGTACTTGAACATTTATGTGGGGTAAAAGGAGGTTGCCCCCTCGAAGAGGCTTATTATATGAAATTATCTCTTTTTCAAGGTGTTGAGTACTTATTCTGAGGTTTTTCTATGCTATATTGATATTTGGTTCTTAACATATGGTATCAGAGCTCAAGGTCTTGGGGTTTCACTGCTACATCTGAGACACCATGGCATTTTCTCTATAACTTTTTTTCTACAACGTTTCAGAAGAAACGGCTTGGAGGATATTTAGCAGACGGATCAAGGTATGTTGGATTAAAATTTCATCTCTTGATGCCTTAAACTTTCAGAGATACAGCCTATGCAAGATAGGGTTCTGGAATCGTCTTGAACTGAGTCATTGCAGAATTTTCTCTATAAAAATGTTTCTGTAATGTTTAAGACCCTGAAATTTGGAGGATATTCACAGAAATTAGTAAGGTATCTGTGGTAAAAATTTTAGCTTCTGGGGCATCTTACATTTGTAGATACATCCTGTGGAAGATAGGGTATCTGACTAGTCCTATTGACTAGTCTCAAGAAGGTGTTCCAAGTAAAACAATCATAACCTCTTCCTAGAGTATCCAAATTGAGTGAGACTAGTTTCATTAGATAGTGGACAGTCTATAGTATTTTTGGTATGAGTTTCAGAATTTTATATCAATTATTTTGTGTGGGGCACGCTATACAAGTGAGATCTCCTGGAAAGGCAAAAAATCAGCAAGTTGTGGGGAAGTTACTGTAAATTCCACTTGGCACATCCAATTTTGATCAGACCTCTGGCATTGCAGAGAAGAAATATCAGAGAACTACATAAAATAAAGTTCCATACCCAGAAGGGTCGAAACTTGGGAGATACAATGGAATAAAGATTGTATAGAAGAACCACCTCAAAATCAAGGTTCAAAAGTGATACTTGGCCAACATGCCACCCAAAAAGGGAACTTCTACACCAAATAAGCCTCCAGACAATCCTACTTGGACTCTTGATGAAGGTAAAGAAATGCATAGGGACATAAATGATTTACAAAAGAAGATAGTAACAAAAGATGAACTACAAGAGATGGAAGCTAAGTTGGAGGCAATAAATACTAAGATGGATGGTTTAAAAGAGGAGATCATGGAAGTATTGAAAATTTTTGTAACAGAGAAGACACCTGAAAGTGAAAATGCATCCCATGAAATTCATGATGAGGACACAAGGAAGGTGAATCAAGAATGGAGAAACTCCAACTTTGGGTTGAATACCAACCATGTTCCTAAGATCGATATGAGGAAGTTTGATGGCAAGGACCCAATCACATGGATACTTCAGATGGAGCAATTCTTTGATCTACATAATGTGCCACATACACAAAAGGTACGAATTGCTTCTTTATATTTAGAACCCAATCAATTTGTATGGTATCGATGGCTTTGTTCTCGCAAATCACTCATCACTTGGACAATTTTCACGGAAGAAATGATAGAACACTATGAGGATACAAGGAGAAATACCTTCTTTAGCCAATTGATAAATCTCAAGCAAAAGAGTTAAGTTACCGAGCACATTGAGAACTTTCAAAGATTGAATAAAGGTAACATATATTCGAGATGAGCACTTGATTGATGTATTCATAGGAACTTTAAAGGATAACATTCAACATGAGGTTCTCCTTTGGGAACCCAAATCATTGGAGAATGCATTTAAGGTGGCAAGAAATTTTGAAAGTAAAAATATGGCTATGGCTACTAGAAGGACCAATCCTAACATCTATAGAGAAAACAATGCTCCGTCTTCTAAAACACCTCAACCTACAAGGTTGACACCTCAACAATTGGAGGAAAGAAAAGCAAAAGGTTTATGCTTTAATTGTGACAGCAAGTACAGTAAGGGACATAAGTATGGTGAGAAGAAATTATTCTACATAGATTGTGAAGAGGAAGAAGAAGAGGAACAATACCCATCTCAAGATGAAAACGTAGAATCAATTTCGTCTGAAGAGTTGACTCCCACGATATCGTGTAATTCATTGGTTGGAATTAACACTCCTTAAACCCTCAAGATCGAAGAATACATCAAAAAGAAAAAGGTAATAGTCCTAATTGATTATGGCAGTACTCATAATTTCATTCACTATAAATTAGCCAAAGCTCTCAATTGCTTTGTATATCCAGCGCCAGAGTTTCAAGTAATGATTGCAGATGGTGGACCTATCAATTGCTCAGGAAAATGCAATAAGATCAATCTTACTATGGGGGAATATGTAATGAATAGTCCAATGATTGCTATACCCATGGGTGGTGCGGATGTTGTACTAGGAATCCAGTGGTTACAATCATTAGGAACAATGGATTTTAATTTTCAAGAACTTTTCATGAAATTTTCATTGGAAGGAAAATAAATTGAGTTAAGAGGTATCACAGGGAAACCCGATAAGGTGATAAGCTCTAATGGCATGACAAAATTATTGAAAAAGGGGCATCAAGGCGTTATTGCACAACTATGCTCACTAGATGTTCAAACATCTAAGCCATCTATTCCTCAAGATCTCCAAGGGATCATTGATAAGAATTCCAAAGTATTTGAAGATATTCCCAAAGGTCTTCCACCCACTCGAAATCATGATCATGAAATTCACCTAATTCCTGGGAGTGTTCCTCCTAACATCAGGCCATACAGATACCCTTACGCCCAGAAGAGTGAAATTGAGCACATGGTTGAAGAAATGTTAGAGGCTGACATTATTAGACCTAGCCAAAGTTCTTACTTTGCACCAGTGGTAATGGTATTCAAGAAAGATAGCTGATGGCGTATGTGTCTAGATTATAGAGAGATCAACAAGATCACTATTAAAGATAAGTTTCTCATTCCCGTCATTGATGAATTGTTAGATGAAATACATGGAGTAATCTATTTCACAAAATTGGATCTCTGTTCAGGGTATCATCAGATTAGAATGAAGGAAGAAG